>JAZHEH010000863.1:0-90886 GCA_036589455.1 Ateles fusciceps | reverse complement strand
AACTGCTGCGCCGGCCAAACCAGCCGGGCTGGCGACCCGTGGGGGCTTCTCCCCCTGGGAATCTCCTGGTCTGTGGGCAATAAAAATCTGTCTGGCAATGCGGCGTCCACTCAGAGGGTGCATATTTTTATTACAGAGTAGAAACAGAGGTTGTATTTATTTTAAAAGAGAGTACAGGTAGTGGGAGTATATTTTTTATAACAGAGTACAAATTGAGGGTGTATAAATTTTATAACAGTGTAGAAATTGAGGGTGCTTTTAGTTTACAACAGAGTACATGTAGAGGGTGTGTATTTTTTATAACAGAGTGCAAATAGATGTTGTATTTATTTTAAGAGAGAGCACAACTAGAGGATTAAAACAGGTAGTAAATGAGGGTGAATATTTTTTATTACAGAGTAAAAATAGAGGTAGTATTTATTTTAAAACAGAGTACCTGTAGAGGGAGTATATATATATTTTTTTATTTTTATTTTTATTGCATTTTATGTTTGGGGGTACATGGGAAGAACAGAGTACAAATTGGGGGTGTAAAATTTTTGTATCATTTTAGAAATAGGGTGTGTATTTGTTTTAAAACAGAGCATATGTATAGGTTGCATATTTTTTATAACAGAGTATAAATAGATGTAGTATTTATTTTAAGACAGAGTACACCCAGAGAGTATATATTTTTTATAATAGAGCACAAAGTGAGGGTGAATATTTTTTATAACAGAGTAGAAACAAAGGATGTGTTTATTTTTAAAACAGAGTACAGCTAGAGGGAGTATATTGTTTATAGCAGAGTATAAATTGAGGGTGTATAATTTTTATAACAGTGTAGATATAGAGGGTGTATTTATTTTAAAACAGAGGACATGTAGAGGGTGTATATTTTGCATAACAGAGTAAAAATAGGGATAGTATGCATTTTAAAAGTGAGTACATTTAGAGGGTATATATATTTTTAAACAGAGTAATAAATGAGGGTGAATATTTTTCATTACAGTGTAGAAATAGAGGTTGTATTTATTTTAAAACAGAGTACAGGTAGAGGGAGTATATTTTGTATAACAGAGTACAAATTGAGGGTGTAAAAATTTTATAGCAGTGTAGAAATAGGGGTGTATTTGTTTTAAAACAGAGTACATGTATAGGGTGTATATTTTTATAACAGAGTACAAATAGAAGTAGTATTTATTTTAAAACAGAGTACACCCAGAGGGTATATATTTTTAAAGCAGAGTACAATGTGAGGGTGAATATTTTTTATAACAAAGAAGAAACAGAAGTGCATTTATTGTAAAACAGAGTACATGTAGAGGGAGTATATTTTTATAACAGAGTACAAATAGAGGGTGCATAATTTTTATAACAGTGTAGATATAGAGGGAGTATTTATTTTAAAGCAGAGTACTTGTAGAGGGTGTATATATTTTATAATAGAGAAGAAATAGAGGGAGTATTTATTTTAAAACAGAGTTCATGTAGAAGTTGTATATTTTTTTATAATAGAGTAGAAATAGATGGTGTAGTATTTTTTAAAACAGAGTACATGTAGAGCTTGTATATATTTCATAACAATGTAAAACTTCAGTGTGTATATTTTTTATAACAGTAGAAATAGAGGGTGTATTCATTTTAAAACAGTACAGGTGGAAGTTGTATAATTTTTATAACATTGCAAATTTTCAGTTTGTATATGTTTTATAACAGAGGAGAAATAGAGTGTATTCATTTTTAAACAGACTTAAGTAGAGGTAGAATATATTTTATAAAGAAATAGAAATTGAGGCTGTATATTTTTTAAAACCGAGTACACGTGGAGGGTGTATATTTTTATAACAGAGTAGGAATAGATGTTGCATTTATTTTAAAACAGAGTACTTCCCGAGGGTGCATTTTTTTAACACACTGCAAATTGAGGGTGTACATTTTTATAACAGACTAGAAATATATGGTGTATTTATTTTAAAACAGAGTACAAGCAGAAGGTCTATATTTTTAGAACAGAGTAAAATTTGAGGGTGTATATTTTTTAAAACAGAGTACATGTGGAGGGTGTATTTTTTTAACAGAGTAGAAATAGATGGTGTATTTATTTTAAAACAGAGTACATGCAGTGTATTTATATTTTTTATAACACAGTGCAAATTGATGGTGTATATTATTTGTAATAGAGTAGAAACACATGGTGTATTTTTTTAAACCAGAGTACATGAAGATGGTGTATATTTTTTAAAATAGAGTAGAAATAGTTGGTGTATTTATATAGGTGATGGGGAGGAAGGCAGCAAATCACACTGCCATGTGTGTACCTATGCAACAATCTTCCATGTTCTTCACATGTACCCCCAAACCTAAAATACAATAAAAAAAAAAATTTTAAAAACAAACAAACAAAAAAAAAAACAAAGTACACATAGAGGGTGTATATATTTTGTAACAGAGTAGAAATAGAGGGTGTATTCATTTGAAAAGAGAGTACATGTTCAGGTTGTATATTTTTTATAAAAAAGTAAAAATTGAGGGTGCATATATTTTATAACAGAGCAGAAAAAAGAGTGTATTTATTTTAAAACAGAGTACATGTAGCGAGTGTATATTTTTTATAATAGAGTAGAAAGGGAGGGTGTATTTATTTTAAAACAGTATATTTAGAGTGTGTATATTTTTATAATAGAGTAGAAATATATGGTGTATTTATTTAAAAACAGAGTAAATGTAGAGGGTATGCATTTTTTTATAACAGTAAAATTTGAGGGTGTATGTTTTTTAAAACAGAGTACAAATTGAGGGTGCATTTATTTTAAAACAGAGTACATGTTGAAGGTGTATTTTTTTATAACAGAGTACAAATTGAGGGTGTATTTATTTTAAAACAGGGTACATATTGAGGGTGTGTATTTTTTATAACAGAGTAGAAATAGAGGGTGTATTCATTTTAGAACAGAGTACATGTAGAGTTTGTATATTTTTTATAACAAAGTACAAATTGAGGGTGTATATTTTTTAAAACAGAGTACATGTGGATTTTGTATATTTTTTATAAGAGTAGAAATAGATGGTGTATTTATTTTAAAACACAGTACATGTAGAGGTTGTATATTTTTTTAACAATGTACAGGTTGAGAGTGTATATTTTTTAAAAGAGAGTACATGTGGAGGGTGTATATTTTTTATAACAGATCAGAAATTGATGGTGTATTTATTTTAAAACAGATTACTTGTAGAAGGTGTATGTTTTTTATAACACACTGCAAATTGAGAGTGTATATATTTATAACAGAGTACAAATTGAGAATATACACTCTTTAAAAGAGAGTATATGTGGAGAGTTTGTATTATTTCTAACAGAGTAGAATTATACGATGTATTTATTATAAAACAGTACATGCAGATTTTTCATATTTTTAATAATATAGTAAAAATTGAGGGTGTGTATTTTTTATAACAGAGAAGAAATAGAGGGTGTATTTATTTTAAAACAGAGTATATGCAGCAGGTGTATATTTTTTATCACAGAGTACAAATAGATGGTGTATTCATTTTAGAACAGAGTGCATGTTGAGGTTGTATATCTTTTATAACAAAGTAAAAATTGAGGGTGCATATATTTTATAACAGAGTAGAAAAAGAGTGCATTTATTTTAAAACAGAGTACATGCAGAGGGTGTAAATTTTTTAAAATAGAGTAGAAATAGAGGGGTGTATTTATTTAAAGACAGAGTACATATAGAGGGTGTATATTTTTTATAACAGAGTAGAAATAGAGGCTGCATTTATTTTAAAGCAGAGTACATATGGAGGTTGTATATATTTTATAACAATGTACAAATTGAGGGTGTATATTTTTTAAAACAGAGTAGAAATTGAGGATGTACATTTTTTAAAACAGAGTACATGTGGAGGGTGTATATTGTATTCAACAGAGTAGAAATAGGGGATGTATTTAGTAGAAAACAGAGTACATGCATATTTTGTATGTTTTAAAAACACAGTACAAATTGAGGGTGTATATTATTTATAACAGGATAGAAATAGAGGGTGAATTTATTTTGAAACAGAGTACATGTAGAGTGTGTATATTTTTTACGGTAGAGAAGAAATAGATGGTTTATTTATTTTAAAACAGAGTATATGTAGAGACTGCATATTTTTTATAACACTGTAAAATTTCTGTTTGTATATTTTTTATAACAGAGCAGAAATAGAGAGTGTATTCATTTCAAAACAGAGTAAATGTAGAGATTGTGTATTTTTTATCACAGAGTACGAATTGAGGGTGTATATTTTTTAAAAGAGAGTACATATGGAGGGTGTATATTTTGTATAGAAGAGTAAAAATTGAGGTTATATTTATTTAAAAACAGAGTGTACGTAGAGGGTCTCTATTTTTTACAACAGAGTAAAATTTGAGGATGTATATTTTTTATAACAGAGTAAAAATTGAGGGTGTATCTATTTTAAAACAGAGTACATTAAGAGGGTGTATATTTTTTATAACAGAGTACAAATTTAGGGTGTATTTATTTTAAAACAGAGTATATGCTGAGGGTCTATATTTTTATAACAGTACAAATTGAGAGTGTATTTATTTTAAAATAGAGTACATGTTGAGGGTTTATATTTTTTATAACACTGTAAAATTTGAGTGTGTTTATTTTTTATAACAGAGTAGAAATATACGGTGCATTCATTTTAAAGCAGAGTACATAAAGAGGTTGTATATTTTTTATAACAGGGTACAAATTGATGGTGTATATTTTTTATAACAGAGTATATGTGGAGGGTGTATATTTTATTTAACAGAGTAGAAAAAGATGGTGTATTTATTTTAAAACAGAGTACATGCAGAATTTGTATATTTTTGATAACCCAGTACAATTCGTGTGTGTATATATTTTACAACAGTGTAGAAATAGAGGGGTGTATTTGTTTAAAACAGTGTCCATGAAGAGGGTGTATATTTTTTATAATAGAGTAGAAATAGATGGTGTATTTATTTTAAACTAGAGGACATGTAGAGGGTGTTCATTTTTTATAACAATGTAAAATTTGAGTGTATGTATTTTTTTAACAGTAGAAATTGGGGGTGTATTCATTTTAAAACACAGTACAGGTAGATGTTGTATATTTCTTAGAACAGAATACAAATTGTGGGGTTTTTTTGAAAACAGTGTACATTTGGAGGGTGTATATTTTTTATAAAAGAGTACAAATTGAGGTTATATTTATTTAAAAACAGAGTGCATGTAGAGGGTCTATATTTTTTATAACAGAGTAAAATTTGAGGATGTATATTTTTTATAACAGAGTAAAAATAGAGGGTGTATATTTTTTAAAACAGAGTAGATACGGAGGTGTATATATTTTTAACAGTGTGGAAATAGAGGGGTGTATTTATTTTAAAACAGAGTACATGCAGAGTTTGTATATTTTTTATAACACGGTACAAATTGAGGGTGTATATTCTTTATAACAGAGTAGAAATAGAGGGTGTATTTATTTTAAAACACAGTACATGTAGAGGGTGTATATTTTTTATATTAGAGTAGAAATAATGGGTGTATTCATTATAAAACAGAGTATATGTCGAGAGTGTATATTTTTTATAATAGGGAAGATATAGATGGTGTATTTATTTTAAAACAGAGTACACTTACAGGGTGTATATTTATCATAACAGAGTACAAATTGAAGGTGTATATATTTTATAACAGAGTAGAAATAGATGGTGTATTTATTTAAAAAGGGATTACTTTCAGAGGGGTGTATATTTTTTTAACACACTGCAAATTGAGGTGTATATTTTTATTACAGAGTAGAAATTGAGGTTATATTTATTTTAAAACAGAAAATATGTAGAGGGTTTCTAATTTTTATAACAGAGTAAAATTTGAGGGTGTGTATTTTTTAAAATAGAGTACATGTTGAGGATGCATAATTTTTATAACAGAGTACAAATTGAGGGTGTATTTATTTTAAAACAAAGTACATGTTGAGGGTGTACATATTTTATGACAGAGTACAAATTGAGAATGTATATTTTTAAAAACAGAGTACATGCAGGGTTTTTATATTTCTTATAACAGTACAAATTGAGCATGTATCATTTTTATAACAGTAGAATTAGAGGGTGTACTTATTTTAAAACCGAGAACATGTAGAGTGTGAATATATTTTATAACACTGTAAATTTTGAGTGTGTATATTTTGTATAACAGAATAGAAAGAGAGGGTGTATTCATTTTAAGACAGAGTACATGTAGAGGTTGTATATATTTTATAATAGAGTACAAATTGAGGGTGTATGTTTTTTAAAGCAGAGTACATGTTGATTTTGTATATTTTTTAACACAGTAGAAATAGATGGTGTATTCATTTTTAAACAGAGTACAGGCAGAGTTTGTATATTTTTTATAACACAGTACAAACTGAGGATGTACATTTCTTCTAACGGAGGAGAAATAGATGGTGTATTTATTTTATAACAGAGCATATGGAGAGTGTCTATAATTTTTATAACAAAATTTAAGTGTATATATTTTTATAACAGAGTACAAATTGAGGATGTATAGTTTTTAAAATAGAGTACATGTGGATGGTATATATATATATTTTTAACAGAGTAGACATAGAGGGTGTATTTATTTTAATACAGAATACATGTAGAAGTGGTATATTTTTTAAAACAAAGTACACAATTAGGGTGTACATTTTTTTTAACAGAGTAGAAATAGAGGGTGTATTCATTTTAAATCAGAGTATATTTAGAGGGTGTATATTTTTTATAACAGAGTAAAATTTGAGGGTGTATATTTTTTAAATTAGAGTACATGAAGAGGGTCTATATTTTTATAACAGTAAAATTTGAGGGTGTATATTTTTTAAATTAGAGTATATGCTGAGGGTGTATATTTTTATAACAGAGTACAAATTGAGTTTGTATTTATTTTAAAATAGAGTACATGTTGAGGGTGTATATTTTTATAACACTGCAAAATTTGAGTGGGCATATTTTTTATAACAGAGTAGAAATATACGGTGTATTCATTTTAAAGCAGAGTACATGTAGAGGTTGTATATTTTTTATGACAGAGCAAAAATTGAGGGTTTACATTTTTTAAAACCGAGTACATGTGGAGAGTATATTTTTATAACATTGTAGAAATTGAGGGTGTGTTTATTTTAAAATAGTACATGATGAGGGTGTATATTTTTTACCAGAGTACAAACTGAGTATATATTTTTTGAAACAGAGTATATGTGGAAGTTGCATATTTTATTTAACAGAGTAGAAATATATGATGTATTTATTTTAAAATATTGTACATGCAGACTTTGTATATTTTTGATAACACAGTACAATTTGTGTGTGTACATATTTTATAACAGACTAGAAATACAGGGTGTATTTGTTTAAAACAGTGTTCATGTAGAGGGTGTATATTTTTATAATTGAGTAGAAATAGATGGTGTATTTATATTAAAACAGAGTACATGTAGAGGGTGTACATTTTTTATAACACTGTAAAATTTGAGTGTATATATTTTTATAATGGAGTAGAAATAAGGGGTGTATTCATTTTATAACAGAGTACATGTAGATATTGTATATTTGTTATAACAGAATACATATTGTGGGTGTATATTTTTGAAAACAGCGTACATTTGGAGGGTGTATATTTTTTATAAAACAGTACAAATTGAGGGTATATTTATTTAAAAACAGAGTGCATGTAGGGGGTCTATATTTTTATAACAGAGTAAAATTTCAGGATGTATATTTTTTATAACAGAGTAAAAATTGAAGGTATATTTATTATAAAACAGAGTATATGTTGAAGGTGTATATTTTTATAACAGTACAAATAAAGGGTGTATATTTTAAAAAACACAGTACATGTGGAAGGTGTATATATGTGGAAGGTGTATATATTTTTAACAGTGTAGAAATAGAGGGTGCATTTATTTTAAAACAGAGTATGTGCAGAGTTTGTATATTTTTATGACACAGTACAAATTGAGGGTGTATATATTTTATAACAGAGTAGAAATAGAGGGTGTATTTATTTTAAAATGGAGTACATGTAGAGGGTGCATATTTTTTAGAGTAGAAATAGTGGGTGTATTCATTACAAAACAGAGTATATGTCGAGAGTGTATAATTTTTAAAATAGGGTAGATATAGATGGTGTATTTATTTTAAAACAGAGTGCACGTACAGGGTGTATATTTTTTCTAACAGAGTACAAATTGACGGAATATGCTTTTTATCATAGAATAGAAATAGAGGGTGTATTTATTTTAAAACAGAGTACATGCAGGGTTTGTATATTTTTTATAACACAGTACAAATTCAGGGTGTGTATTTTTTTATAACAGAGTAGAAAGAGATGGTTTATTTTTTTTAAAGCAGAGTACAGACAGATTTCTATATTTTTTATAACACAGCAAAAATTGGGGGTGTATATATTTTATAACAGAGTAGAAATAGAGGGGTGCATTTATTTTAAAGCAGAGTACATGTAAAAGGTGTATATATTTTATAACAGAGTAGGAATAGAGGGTGTATTTATTTTAAAACAGAGTACATGTTGAGGGTGTATATTTTTTATAATGGAGTAAAATTTGAGGGTGTATATTTTTTATAACAGAGTAGAAATAGAGGGTGTATTTAATTTAAAACAGAGTATAGGTTGAGGGTGTATATGTTTTATAACAGAGTTCAAATTGAGGATGAATATTTTTTAAAACAGAGTACATGTGGAGGGTTATATTATTTTAACGGAGTAGAAATAGATGGCGCATTTATTTTAAAACAGTGTACATGCAGGGTTTGTATATTTTTTGTAACAGTACAAATGGAGGGTGTATATTTCTTATAACAGAGTAGTAATAGAGGGTGTATTCATGTTAAAAGAGAGTATATTTATAGTGTGTATATTTTTTATAACAGAGTACCAACTGAGGGGTGTACATTTTTAAAAAGAGAGTACAAGTGGTGGGTGTATATTTTTATAACAGAGTAGAAAAAGATGGTGCAATTTTTTAAAACAGAGTATATGTAGAGGGAGTATATTTTTTATAACACTTTAAAATTTGAGTGAGCATATTTTTTATAACAGAGTTGAAATAGAGGGTGTATTCATTTTAAAACAGAGTACATTTAGAGGTTGTATATTTTTATCACAGAGTAGGAATTGAGGGCCTATAGTTTTTAAAAGAGAGTACATGTGGAGGGTGCATATTTTATATAACAGAATAGAGATAGATGGTGTATGTATTTTAAAACAGAGTACATGCAGAGTGTGTAAATATTTTATAACACAGTACAAACTGAGTGTGTATATGTTTTATAACAGAGTAGAAATAGAGGGTGTAATTATTTTAAATCAGAGTACATGTAGAGTGCGTATATATTTTATAACATAGTAGAAATAGAGGGTGTATATATTTTAAAACAGAGTACATTTTGAGGGTGTATATTTTTATAACAGAATACACACTGAGGATGTATATTTTTTTAACAGAGTACATGAGGAGGGTGTATATTTTTTTTAACAGAGTAGAAATAGATGGTGTATTTACTTTTTAACTGAGTGTATGCAGAGTTTGTATATTTTAGTTAACAGTGAAAATTGAGGGTGTATGTTTTTTATAATAGTAGAAATCGAGGGTATATTTATTTTAAAACTGAGTACATTTAGAGGGCATATATTTTTATAATAGAGAAATAAGGGTGTATATTTTTAAAACACAGTACATGTTGAGGGTGTATATTTTTTATAACAGAGAAGAAATAGATGGTGTATTTATTTTAAAACAGACTACATGTAGTGGGTGTATATTTTTTATAACACTGTAAAATTTGAGTGTGTTTTTTTAATAACAGTAGAAATAGAAGGTGTATTCATTTTAAAACAGAGCACATATAGAGGTTGTAAATTGTTTATAACAGAGTACGAATTCAAGGTGTAAATTTAAAAGGGAGTACATGTGGGGGGTGTATATTTTTTATAACAGAGTAGAAATAGTGGGTGTATTTATTTTAAAACAGAGTACATGCAGAGCGTTTATAGATTTATAACAGAGTACATATTGAGGATGTATTTTTTTAAAACAGAGAATATGTGGTGAGTGTATAATATTTTAAGAGTTTAGAAATAAATGGTGTATTTATTTTAAAACAGAGTACATGCAGAGTTTTATATTTTTTATAACACAGTAAAATTTGAGGGTGTATATTTTTTATAACAGAGTAGAAATAGAGGGTGTATTTATTTTAAAACACAGTACATGCGGAGGATCTATACTTTTTGTAACACAGTACAAATTGTGGGTGTATATATTTTATAACAGAGTAGAAATAGAGGGTGTATTTATTTTAAAACAGAGTAAATGTAGAGGTTGTGTATTTTTTATAACAGAGTAGAATTTGAGGGTGTATATTTTTAATAACAGAGTGCACGTGGAGGGTATATATTTTTTAAAACAGTAGAAATAGATAGAGTATTTATTTTAAAACAGAGTACTTGCTGAGGGTGTATATTTTTCTAATGCACCGCAAATTGAGGGTGTATATTTTCATAACAGAGTAGAAATAGAGTGTGTATTTATTTTAAAAGGGAGTACATGTAGAGGCTCTATATATTTTATAACAGAGGAAAATTTGAGGGTGTACATATTTTAAAACAGACTACATGTGGAGGGTGTATATTTTTTTAACAGAGTAGAAATAGATGGTGTATTTATTTTAAAACGGAGTACATGCAGAGGTTTCATATTTTGTATAACACAGTACCAATTGAGGGTGTATATTTTTTTAAACACAGTACATGCGTAGGTTGTATATTTTTTATGACAGAGTACAAATTGAGGGTGTATATTTTTTATAACAAAGTAGAAATACAGCTTTTATTTATTTTAAAACAGATTACATGTATACGGTGTATATTTTTAATAACATAGTACAAGTTGAGTGTGTATATATTTTATAACAGAGTAGAAAGAGAGGGTGTATTTATTTTAAAACAGAGTACATATAGAGGGTCAGTATTTTTTATAACAGCGTAAAATTTGATTGTGTATATTTTTTATAACAGAGTATATGTTGAGGGTTTATTTATTTTAAAACAGAGAACCTGTTGAGGGTGTAAAATTTTTATAACAGAGTACAAATTGAGGATGTATATTTTTTAAAACAGAGTACATGTGGTGGCTGTATATTTTTTAACAAAGTAGAAATAGATGGTGGGTTTATTTTAAAACAGAATACAGGCAGTATTTGTATATTTTTTATAACACAGTACAAATTGAGGGTTTATATTTTTTAATAAAGAATAGAAATAGAGGGTGTATTTATTTAAAAACAGTGTATATGTAGAGGGTGTATTTATTTTAAAACAGTACATTTAGAGGGTGTATATTTTTTATAATAGAGTAGAAATAGATGGTGTGTTTATTTTTAGAACAGAGCATATGTAGAAGGTGTATGTATTTTATAACACTGTAAAATTTGAGTGTGCATATTTTTTATAACAGAGGAGACATAGAGGGTGTATTCATTTCAAATCAGAGTACATGTAGAGGGTGTATATTTTTTATAATAGAGTAGAAATAGATGGTGTATGTATTTTAAAACAGAGTACATGTAGAGGGTGTATATTTTTTATAACAGAGTACAATTTACAGGTGTATATTTTTGATAACAGTACAAATAGAGGGTTTGTTTATTTTTAAAACAGAGTATATGCAGTGTGTGTATAATTTTTATAACAGAGTAAAAATTGAGTGTATATTTTTATAACAGAGTAGAAATAGAGGGTGCATATATTTCACAACAGAGTAAAAATTGAGGGTGTATGTTTTTTATAAAAGAGTAGAAACAGATGGTGTATTTATGTTAAAACAGAGTACATGCAGTGTTTGTATATTTTTTATAACAGAGTAAAAATTGAGAGTGTATATTTTTTATAACAGAGTAGATATTGATGGTGCACTTATTTTAAAACAGAGTACCTATAGACGGCGTATATTTTTTATAATAGAGTACAAATAGATGGTGTATTTATTTAAAAACAGAGTACATATAGAGGGGTTATATTTTTGATAAAACTGTAAAATTTGAGGGTGCATATTTTTTATAACAAAGAAATGGACGGTGTATTCATTTTAAATCAGAGTACATGTAGAGGATGTATATTTTTTTAAAACAGATAAAAATTGAGGGTGTATATTTTTTAAAACACAGTATATGTGGAAGGTGTATATTTTTATAACAGAGTAGAAATAGATGATTTATTTATTTTAAAACAGAGTACATGCAGAGGTTGTATATTTTTTAAAAACAGTGCAAATTGAGGGTGTATATATTTTAAATCAGAGTATATGTGGAGGGTGTGTATTTTTTATAACAGAGTAGAAATACAGGTTGTATTTATTTTAAAACAGAGTATATGTAGAGGGTGTATATTATTTATAATAGAGTAGGAATAGATGCTGTATTTATTTTAAAACATAGTATATACATAGGTTGTATATTCTTTATAACAGTACAAATTGAGGATGTAATTTTTTATAACAGTAGAAATAGAGGGTATATTATTTTAAAACAGTACATTTAGAGGGTGTATATTTTTTATAATAGAGTAGAAATAGATGGTGTGTTTATTTTTAGAACAGAGCATATGTAGAAGGTGTATATTTTATAACACTGTAAAATTTGAGTGTGCATATTCTTTATAAAAGAGGAGACATAGAGGGTGTATTCATTTCAAATCAGAGTACATGTAGAGGGTGTATATTTTTTATAATAGAGTAGAAATAGATGGTGTATGTATTTTAAAACAGAGTACATGTAGAGGGTGTATATTTTTTATAACAGAGTACAATTTACAGGTGTATATTTTTGATAACAGTACAAATAGATGGTGTATTTATTTTAAAATGGACTACATGCAGAGATTTTATATTTTTATAACAGAGTAAAAATTGAGAGTGTATATTTTTATAACAGAGTAGAAACTGAGGGTGTATTTATTTTAAAACAGAGTACATGTGGAGGGTGTATATTTTTATAATAGAGTAGAAATAGACAGTGTATTTATTTTAAAACAGAGTACATGTAGAGGGTGTATATTTTTTATAAGACTGTAAAATTTGAGTGTGTATATTTTTTATAACAAAGTAGAAATAGATGGTGTATTCATTTTAAATCAGAGTACATGTAGAGGTTCTATATATTTTATAACAGATTAAAATTTGAGGGTGTATTTATTTTAAATCAGCATATAGGTAAAGGGTGTATATTTTTTCAAACACTGTAAAATTTGAGTGTGCATATTTTTTATAATAGAGTGGAAATAGAGGGTGTATTCATTTTAAAACAGTACAAGTAGAGGTTGTATATTTTTTATAACAGATAAAAATTGAGGGTGTATATTTTTTAAAACACAGTATATGTGGAAGGTGTATATTTTTATAACAGAGTAGAAATAGATGGTTTATTTATTTTAAAAGAGAGTACATGCAGAGATTGTATATTTTTTTGAAAACAGTGCAAATTGAGGGTGTATATATTTTAAAGCAGAGTATATGTGGAGGGTGTATATTTTTATAACAGGGTAGAAATAGAGGGTGTATTTACTTTAAAACACAGTACATTTAGAGGGTCTATATTTTTTATAACAGTAAAATTTGAAGGTGTATATTTTTTGAACAGTGTACATGTAGATGAGGTATATTTTGTATAACACAGTACAAATTAAGGGTGTATATTTTTTTAAACTTGGTAGATGTGTTGGATGCATATTTTTTTAACAGAGTAAAAATTGAGGGCGTATGTTTTTTATACCAGAGTAGTAATAGTGGGTGTATATATTTTAAACAGAGTAAATATTCACAGTGTATATTTTTTATAATATAGAAGAATTTGAGGATGTATATTTTTTATAACAGAGTGGAAATAGAGGGTCAATTTTAAAACAGTACGTGTAGATGGTGTATATTTTTATAATAGAGTAGAAATAGAGGGTGTATTTATTTTAAAACAGAGTACATGTAGACTGTGCATATTTATTGTAATAGAGTAGAAATAGATGATGTGTTTATTTTAAAACAGAGTACACGTAGAGTGTGAATATTTCTTTCACACTGTAAAATTTGAGTGTGTATATTTTTTACAACAGAGTAGAAATAGATTGTGTATTTATTTTAAAACCGACTATATTTAGAGGGTGTATATTTTTCATAATAGAGAAGAAATAGATGATGTGTTTATTTTAAAACAGTTATAGTAGAGGGTGTTTATTTTGTAAAACACTGAAAAATTTGAGTGTATTTTTTATAACAGAGTAGAAATAGAGGGTGTATTTTTATAAAATGGAGTATATATAGAAGATGTAGAGTAGAAATAGACGGTGTATTTATTTTAAAACAGAGTACATGTAGAGGGTGTATATTTTTATAACACTGTAAAATTTGAGTGTGTATATTGTTTAAAACGGAGTAGACACAGAAGGTGTATTCATTTTAAATCAGAGAATATGTAGAGGGTCAATATTTTTTATAACACACTAAAATTTGAGGGTATATATTTCTTAAAATAGAGTACATGTTGAGGGTGTATATTTTTCAAATCAAAGTACAAATTGAGGGTGTATATTTTTATAACAGAGTAGTAACAGATGTATTTATTTTAAGGCAGAGTTCAAGTAGAGGGGGTATATGTTTTATAACACAGTACAAATTGAGGGTGTATATTTTTTTTTAAAAAGAGTACATATGTAGGTTGTATATTTTTTATAACATAGTACAAATTTAGGGTGTATATTTTTGAAAGCAGAGTACATTTGAAGGGTGTATATCTTTATAACATTGTAAACATTGAGGGTGTATTTATAAGACAGTACTTTTTTTGGGTGTATAATTTTTATAACAAAGTACAAATTGACGATGTATATTTTTGAAGAGAGTACATGAGGTGGGTGTATATTTATTTTTACACAGTAGAAATTGATGGTGTATTTATATTAAAACAGAGTACCTGCAGAGTTTGTATATTTTTTGTAACAGTGCAAATTGAGGGTGTATATTTTTTATATCAGAGTAGAAATAGAGGGTGTATTTATTTTAAAACAGTACATTTATAGGGTGTATATTTTTTATAACAGAGTACCAATTGAGGGTGCACATTTTTAAAAAGAGAGTACAAGTGGTGGGTGTATATTTTTATAATAGAGTAGAAAGAGATGGGGCATTTATTTTAAAACAGAGCACATGTAGAGAGAGTATATTTTTTATAACACTGTAAAATTTGAGTGTGTATATTTTTTATAACAGAGTAGAAATAGAGGGAGTATTCATTTTAAAACAGAGTACAGGTAGAGGTTGTATATTTTTTAAAAGAGAATACATCTAGAGGGTGCATATATTTTATAACAAAGTAGAAATAGGTGGTGTATTTATTTTGAAACAGACTACTTGCAGATGGTGTATATTTTTTTAAAACACTGCAAATTGTGGGGGTCTATTTTTATAACAGAGTAGAAATATAAGGTGTATTTCTTTAAAAACAGAGTACATGTATATGGTGTATATTATTCATAATAGAGTAGAAATAGATGGTGTATTTATTATAAAACAGAGTATATATAGAGGGTCTATATTTTTTAAAACAGAGTAAAATTTGAGGGTGTATGTGTTTTAAAACAGAGTACATGTTGAGGGTATATATTTTCATAACATAGAGGTTGTATATTTTTCATAACAGTACAAATTGAAGGTGTAAATTTTTTAAAACAGAGTACATGTGGAGGATGTAAATATTTTATAACAAGTATAAATTGATGGTGTACTTATTTTAAAACAGAGTATATGCAGAGGGTGTATATTTTTTTAACACACAGCAAATTGAATGTGTATATACTTATAACAGAGTAGAAATAGAGCCTGTATTTATTGTAATACAGAGTATATGTAGAGGGTCTATATTTTTATAACAGTAAAATTTGATTGTGTATATTTTTTTATTTTTTATTTTTTATTTTTTATTTTATATTGCATTTTAGGTTTGGGGGCACATGTGAAGAACATGGAAGATTGTTGCATAGGTACACACATGGCAGTGTGATTTGCTGCCTTCCTCCCCATCACCTATATCTGGCATTTCTCCCCATGCTATCCCTCCCCAACTCCCCACCCCCCCACTATCCCTCCCCTTTTTCCCCCGACAGACCCCAGTGTGTGATACTCCCCTCCCTGTGTCCATGTGTTCCTATTGTTCAACACCCGCCTATGAGTGAGAACATGCGGTGTTTGATTTTCTGTTCTTGTGTATATTTTTAAAAGCATAGTATATGTTGAGGGTGTATATTGTTTATAACAGAGTACAAATTGAGGGTGTATTTATTTTAAAAGAGACTACATGTTAAGAGTGAATATTTTTTATAACAGTACAAATTGAGGATGTATATTTTTTAACACACAGTACATGTGGAGGGTGTATTTTTTTTAACAGAATAGAAATAGATGGTGTATTTATTTTAAAACAGAGTACATGCAGAGTTTGCATATTTTTTATAACAGCGCAAATTGAGGTTGTATTTTCTTTAAACAGAGTTGAAAGAGAAGGTGTATTTATTTTAAAACAGAGTACATCTAGAGGGTCTATATTTTTTGTACAGGTGTAAAATTTGAGGGTGTATATTTTTTATAACATTGTGAAAATAGAGGGTGTATTTATTTTAAAACAGAGTATATGTTGAGGGTGTATATTTTTTATAATGGAGTACAAATTGAGGGTACATATTTTTTAAAACAGACAACATGTAGAGGGCGTATATTTTTTATAACAGAGTGGAAATAGATGGTGTATTTACTTTAAAATGGAGCACATGCAGAGTTTGTATATTTTTTATAACAGTACAAAGTGAAGGTGTATATTTTTTTAAACAGTACATTTTTAGGGTGTATATATTTTATAGCAGAGTAGAAATACACAGTGTATTTATTTTAAAACAAAGTAAATACAGAGTAGAAATAGATGGTGTATTTATTTTAAAACGGAGCACATGCAGAGTTTGTATATTTTTTATAACAGAGTACAAATTGAGGGTGTATATTTTTTAAAACAGAGTAGAACTAGATGGTGTATTTATTTTAAAACAGAGTACTTGCAGAGGGTATATATTTTTTAACACACTGCAAATTGAGGGTGTATATTTTTATAACAGAGTAGAAATAGAGGGTGTATTTATTTTAAAACAGTACATGTACAGGACTATATTTTTTATAACAGAGTAAAATTTGAGGGTGTATACTTTTTAAAACACAGTACATTTTGAGGGTGTATATTGTTTATAACAGAGTACAAATTGAGGGTGTATTTATTTTAAAACAGAGTACATGTAGAGGGTGCATATTTTTTATAACACAGTGTAATTGAAGGTGTATATTTTTTATAACAGAGTAGAAGTAGAGTGTGCATTTATTTTAAAACAGAGTATATTTAGAGGGTGTATATTTTTTATAATGGAGTAGAAATTGAGGGTATATTTATTTTAAAACAGTACATGTAGAGGGTGTATATTTTTTATAACATTGTAAAATTTGAGTGTATATTTTTTCATAACAGTAGAAATAGTGTATTCATTTTAAAACGGAGTATATTAAGAGATTGTATATTTTTTATAACAGAATAAAAATTGAAGGTATATTTTCTTAAAACAGAGTACATGTGGAGGGTGTATATTTTTTATAATAGGGTACAAATTGAGGTTATATTTATTTTAAAACAGAGTACATGTTGAGCGTATATATTTTTTATAACAGTGTACAAATTGAGGATGTATATTTTTTAAAACAGAGTACATATATAGGTCATATATTTTGTATAACACCATAAAATTTGAGTTTGCATATTTTTTTAATAAGAGTATTAATAGAGGGTGCATTCATTTTAAATCAGAATACATGTAGAGGTTGTATAATTTTTGTAACAAAGTAAAAACTGAGGCTGTATATTTCTAGTCTGTTATAGAATATATGCACCCTCAATTTGTACTCTGTTATACGAAATATACACCCTCTACTTGAACTCTGCTTTAAAATATACAATCTCTTACTACTGTGTTATAAAAAATATACAGCCTCCACATGTACCCTGATTTAAAACATATAAACCCTCAAATTTTACACTGGTATAAAAAATATAGACCGTCTACATGTACTCTGTTTTAAAATAAATACACGCTCTATTTCTACAGTGCTATTAATAAAATATACCCATTTCACGTACTCTGTTTTAAAATAAATACACCCTGTATTTCTACATTGTTATAAAAAATATACACCCACAATTTGTACTCTCATATAAAAAATATGCACTCTACACATGTACTCTGTTTAAAAAATTATATACCCTCTACATGTACACTGTTTTCAAATAAATACACAAGCTATTTCTTCTATGTTAAAAAAATATACACCCTCAATTTTTACTCTGCTGTAAAAAATATATACCCTCTACATGTACTCTGTTTTAAAAAATATCCATCTTGAATTTTTACTCTGCTATAAAAAATGTAGACCCTCTACATGTACTCTTTTTTTAAAATAAATACACACTCTATTTCTACTCCGTTATTTAAATATACACCCTCAATTTTTACTTTATTATAAAAAATGTACACCCTCTGCATGTAGTCTGTTTTTAAAATAAATACACCCTCTTATTTCTACTCTGTTATAAAAAATATACACAATCAATTTGTACTCTGTTTTGGAAAATACACTCCCTCTACCTGTACTCTGTTTTAAAATAAATACAACCTCTGTTTCTACCCCTGTAATAAAAAATATTCACCCTCATTTAGTACTCTGTTTTAAAATATATATACCCTCTAGATGTACTCTCCTATTAAAATAAATACTATCTCTATTTGTACTCTGTTATAAAAAATACACACCCACAAATTTTACTATGTTGTAAAAAATATACACCCTAGATTTTCACTCTATTTTAAAAAATATACACAACCAGTTTGTACTCTGTTATAAAAAATATACACCCTCTACATGTACTCTGTTTTAAAATAAAAACAACCTCTGTATCTACTCGGTTATAAAAAATACACACCCGCACTTTATACAGTGTTTTAAAAAATATACACCCTCTTAGATGTACTCTGTTTTAAAATAAACACTACCTCTTTTTTATACTCTGGTATAAAAATATACACCCTCAATTTGTACTGTGTTACAAAATATACACACCCTCTACATGTACTCTTTTTTAAAATAAATACACCCTCAATTTCTACTCTGTTATAAAAAATATACTCCCTCTACCTGTACTGTTTTAAAATAAATACAACCTCTGTTTCTACTCTATTATAAAATATATTCACCCTCACTTTGTACTGTCTTATAAAAATTATATACCCTCTAAGTGTACTCTCCTTTAAAATAAATACTACCTCTATTTGTACTCTGTTATAAAAATATACACCCTCAATTTCTACTGTGTTATAAAAAATATAACACCCTCTACATGTGCTCCTTTTTAAAATAAATACACCCTGTATTTTCTACTCTGTCATGGAATATATACACCCTCAATTTGTACTCTGTTATAAAAAATACACTCCTTTTACTTTTTACTCTGTTTTGAAATAAATATATCCCCCTATTTCCACTCTGTTATAAAAAAATATTCACCCGCATTTAGTACTCTGTTTTAAAATATATATACCTTCTAGGTGTACTCTGTTTTAAAATAAATACTATCTCTATTTGAATTATGTTATAAAATCATACAACCTCAATTTTTACTATGTGATAAAAAAATACACCCTCACGTTATACACTGTTATAAAAAATATGTACACTCCAAGTGTACTATGATTTAAAAAATACTACCTCTATTTGTATTCTCTTATAAAAATATACACTCTCTACATGTACTCTGTTTTAAAATAAATACACCCTCTATTTCTACAGGTGTTATTTAAATCATACACACTCATTTTGTACTCTGTTATTAAAAATATACTCCCTCTAAATGTACTGTTTCTAAATAAATACACCGTCTCTTTCTACACTGTCATGAAAAAGTACATCTTCACATTGTACTCTGTTATAAAAGATATACTCCCTCTACTTGTACTCTGTTTTAAAATAAAAACAACCTCTATATCTACTCGGTTATAAAAAATATACACCCTCACTTTATACACTGTTATAAAAAAGATATACACTCTACCTGTACTCTGTTTTAAAATAAATACTATCTCTATTTTTGATCTGTTATAAAAAATGTACACCCTATAAATGTACTCTGTTTAAAAATAAATACACCCTCTATTTTCTACACTTTTATAAAAAATATACATCCTCCAATTGTGCTATGGAATAAAACAATATACTCCCTCTACATGTACACTGTTTTAAAATAAAAACAACCTCTGTATCTACTCGGTTATAAAAAAGGTGTACACCCACATTTTATACACTCTTATAAAAAATATATACAGTCTACCTATACTCTGTTTTAAAATAAATACTACCGCTATTTGTACTCTGTTATAAAAAATATTCCTCCTCTACATGTACTCTGTTTTAAAATAAATACTACCTATATGTTTACTCTGTTATAAAAAACATACACAAACAAATTTCACGTTTTAAAAAATATACATCCTCAATTTTTGCTGTGTTATAAAATATATACACCCTCTGCCTGTTCTCTGTTTTAAAATAGATACACCCTCCACTTCTACTCTGTCATAAAAAATATACACCGTCAATTTATACTCTGTTTTGGGGGAAGATACTCCTTTTACATGTACTCTGTTTTTAAAATAAATACATATTCTTTTTCTACTCTGTTATAAAAATATTCACCCTCATTTAGTACTCTGCTTTAAAATATATATACCCTCTTAGGTGTACTCTCTTTTAAAATAGATACTGTCTCTATTTGTACTCTTTTATTTAAAAATATACCCCCTTTACATATACTGTGTTTTAAAATAATTACTACCTATATTTGCACTCTGTTATAAAAAACATACACCCCACAAATTTGTACTTGTTATAAAAAATATACACCCTCTGCATGTACTCTTTTTTTAAATAAATACACCCTCTATACACCCTCTGCATGTACTCTTTTTTAAAATAAATACACCCTCTATATCTACTCTGTTATACAAAATATGAACCCCTTAATTTGTAGTCTGTGTATGAAAAAATATACTTCTTTTACATGTCCTCTGTTTTAACATAACTACAACCTCTATTTTCTACAATGTTTTAAAAAATATTCACCCTCATTTAGTACTCTGTTTTAAAATATATATATACCCTCTAGGTGTACTCACTTTCAAAATAAATCCTACCTCTATTTGTACTCTGTTATAAAAAATATACACTGTCTACATGTACTCTGTTTTAAAATAAATACACCCTCAATTTTTACTCTGTTATATAAAATATTCTCCTTCCTACCCATACTCTCTTTTAAAACTAAGTACAACCTGTTTTTACTCTGTTATAAACAATATTCACCCTCACTTTGTACTGTTATAAAAAATATACACCCTCTGCATATACTCTGTTTTAAAATAAAATTCACCCTCTGTTTCTACTCTGTTATAAAAAAAAATACAACCTCAATTTGTACTATGTTATAAGAAATATACTCCCTTTATATGTACTCTGTTTTAAAATAAATACAACCTCTATTTCTACTCTGTTACAAAAAATATTCACCCTCATTTAGTATTCTGTTTTAAAATGTATATACCCTCAAGTTGTACTCTCTTTTTAAAATAAATACTATCTCTATTTGTACACTGTTATAAAAAATATACACCCTCTATATGTACTCTTTTTTAAAAATAAATGCACCCTCTTATTTCTACAGTGTTATAAAAATTATACTATATCAATTTGTACTCTGTTATAAAAAATATACTTCCTCTACCTCTTCTCTGTTTTAAAATAAATAAAACCTCTGTTTCTACTCGGTAATAAAAAATATTCACCCTCACTTAATACTCTGTTTTAAAATATATATACCCTCAATATGTACTCTCTTTTTAAAATAAGTAATTTCTCTATTTGTACTCTGTTTTAAAAAATATACAGCCTCTGCATCTACTCTGTTTTAAAACAAATACACCCCCTATTTCTACACTGCTACAAAAATTTTGCACCCTCTATTTTTACTCTGTTATATAAAATATACTCCGTCTACCTGTTCTCAGTTTTAAAATAAATACAACATCTGTTTTCTACCCTGTAATAAACAATATTCACCCTTAAGTACTCTATTTTAAAATATATATACCCTCTAGTTGTACTCTCTTTTAAAATAAATACTATCTCTATTTTTTACTCTCTTATAATAAATATATACACTCTACGTGTACCCTTTTATAAAATAAAAACTACACCATCTATTTCTACAGTTATAAAAATTATACAGCCTCAGTTTGTATTCTGTTATAAAAATACACACCCTCTACATGTACTGTTTTAAAATAAATACACTCTCTATTTCTACACTGTTATAAAAATAATACACCCTCAATTTGTACTCTGTTATAAAACATATATTCATTCTACCTGTACTCTGTTTAACAATAAACACAACCTCTGTTTCTACTCTGTTATAAAAATATTCACCCTCACTTTGTACTCTGTTATAAAAAATATACACCCTCTGTGTGTACTCTGTTTTAAAATAAATACTACCTCTATTTGTACTCTGTTATATAAAATATGCAAACTAAGCATGTTCCCCACTTAAAAACAAATACATCCTCTATTTCTACACTGCTATAAATATTATACACCCTCTATTTGTACTGTTATAAAAAATATACACCCTATACATGTACTCTGTTTTAAAACAAATACACCCGCTATTTCCACAATGCTATAAATATTATACACCC
Source organism: Ateles fusciceps (assembly GCA_036589455.1). NCBI lineage: Eukaryota > Metazoa > Chordata > Mammalia > Primates > Atelidae > Ateles > Ateles fusciceps. Next base: position 67,937 of record JAZHEH010000863.1, on the reverse strand, counting down.
TCAATTTGTACTCTGTTATAAAAAACATACTCCCCTCTACCTGTACTCTGTTTTAAAATAAATACAACCTCTGTTTTACTCTGTAAAAGAAAATATTCACCCCTCATTTAGTACATCTGTTTTAAAAATATATATACCTTTTTGTATTTTTTTAAAATAAATACAATCTCTATTTGTACATTGTTATAAAAAATATCCACCCTCTCCATGTACTCTGTTTTAAAATAAATACATCCCTTATTTCTACACTGTTATAAAAAACTATACACCCTCAATTTTTACTCTGTTATAAAATATATTATCCCTCTACCTGTGCTGTTTCACAGTAAGCACAACCTCTGTTTCCAGTCTGTTATAAAAAATATTCACCCTCACTTTGTGCTCTGTTACAAAAATATATATACCCCTCTTGTTGTACTCTGTTTTAAAATAAATACTACCCTCTATTTGTACTCTGTTATAAAAAATATACACCCTATACATGTACTCTGTTTTAAAACAAATACACCCAATATTTCTACACTGCTATAAAAATTGTACACCCTCAATTTGTACTCTGTTATAAAAAATATACTGCCTCAACCTGTACTCTGTTTTAGAATGAATACAACCTCTGTTTCTACTCTGTAATAAAAAATATTCACCCTTATTAATACTCTGTTTAAAATATATATACCCTCTAGTTGTACTCTCTTTTAATTTTAATACTCTCACTATTTGTACTCTGTTATAAAAATATACACCCTTTACATGCACTCTGTTTTAAAATAAATACACCCTATATTTCTACACTGTTATAAAATTTATACACCGTCAATTTGTACTCTGTCTTAAAAAATATACTCCCTCTACCTGTGCTCTGTTTTACATTAAACACTACCTCTGATTCTACTCTGTTATAAAAAATATTCACCCCTCACTTTGTACTGTGTTATAAAAAATGTATACACTCTGGGGGTACTCTGTTTTAAAATAAATACTACCTTTATTTGTACTCTGTTATAAAAAATATACACAAAACATATGTACTCTGTTTTAAAAAAAATACACCCCCTATTTCCACACTGCTATAAAAATTATACACCCTCAATTTGTACTGTTATAAAAAATGCACTCCCTCTATGTGTACTCTGTTTGACAATAAACACAACCTCTCTTTGTACTGTGTAATAAAAAATATTCACCATCATTTAGTACTCTGTTTTAAAATACACATACCCACCAGTTGTATTCTTTTAAGTAAATAATACCTCTATTTATACTCTGTTATAAATAATATACACCCTATATATGTAATCTATTTTAAAACAAAATACACTCGCTATTTCTACATTGCTATAAAAGTTATACAACCCAAATTTGTACTCTGTTATAAAAATATACTCCCTCTACCTGTACTCTGTTTTAATTTAAATACAACCTCTGTATCTACTGTGTAATAAAAAATATTCATCTTCACTTAATACTCTGTTTAAAAATATATACACCCACTAGTTGTACTCCCTTTCAATATAAATTCTACCTCTACTTCTACTATGTTACAAAAAAATATACACCCTCTTACTTGTACTCTGTTTTAAAATAAATACACCCCCTATTTCTAAACTGTTATAAAAATTATACACCCTCAATTTGTACTCTGTTATAGAAAATATACTCCCTCTACCTGTACTCTGTTTTACAATAAACACAACCTCTATTTCTACTCTTTTCAAAAAATATTCACATTCATTTTGTACTCTCTTATAAAAAATATATACCCTCTGGGTGTACTCTGTTTTAAAATAAATACTACCTCTGTTTCTACTCGGTTATAAAAATTATACACCCTAAACATGTACTGTGTTTTAAAACAAATACACCCCTATTTCTACACTGCTATAAATATTTTACACCCTCAATTTTTAATCTGTTATAAAAAATACACTCCCCTCTACCTGTACTCTGTTTTAAAATAAATACAATCTCTGTTTCTGCTCTATAATAAAAAATATTCACCCTCATTTAGTACTGTGTTTTATAATATATAATACCCTCTAGTTGTACTCTCTTTTTAAAATAAATACTATCTCTATTTGTACTCTGTTATAAAAAATATACACCCTCTTACATGTACTCTGTTTAAAATAAATATCACACTCTATTTTCTACAGTGTTATAAAAAGTATACAATATAAATTTGCACTCTTATAAAGAATATACTCCGTTTTCCTGTACACTGTTTTTACAATAAACACAACCTCTCTTTCTACTCTGTTATAAAAAATATTCACCGTCACTTTGTACAATGTTATATACTCTGGTATATAAAAAATATATACCCTCTGGGTGTACTCTGTTTTAAAATAAATACTTCACCTATTTGTACTCTGCTATAAAAAATATACCCAAAATATATATACTCTGTTTTAAAACAAATACACCCCCTATTTCTACACTGGTATAAAAATTATGCACCCTCAATTTTTTACTCTGTTTTTAAAAAATATACTCCGTCTACCTGTACTCTGTTTTACAATAAATACAACCTATGTTTCTACTCTGGTATAAAAAATATTCACCCTCACATTTTACTCTGTTATAAAAAATATATACCCTCTGGTTGTACTCAGTTTTAAAATAAATAGTACCTCTATTTGTACTCTGTTATAAAAAATATACGCAAAATGTATGTACTGTGTTTTAAAACAAATACACCCATTATTTCTACACTGCTATTAAAATTATACACGTTCAATTTGTACTCTGTAAATGAAAAATATACTCCCTCTTCCTGTACTCTGTTTTAAAATAAATACAACCTCTGTTTCTAGTCTGTAAAAAAAAATACTCACCCCTCATTTTGTACTCTGTTTTAAAATATACATGCCTTCTAGTTGTACTCTCTTTTTAAAATATATATCATCTCTATTTTTACTCAGTTACAAAAAATATACACCCTCTACATGTACTCTGTTTTAAAATAAATACACCCTCTTATTTCTACACTGTTATAATAATTATACACCCTCAATTTGTACTCTGTTATAGAAATATACTCCCTCTACCTGTACTCTGTTTTACAATAAACACAACCTCTGTTTCTACTCTGTTATATAAAATATTCACCCCTCACTTTGTTCTCTGTTATATACTCTGGTATATAAAAAAAAAATACCTTCTGGGTGTACTTCATTTTAAAATAAATACTACCTCTATTTCTACTCTGTTATAAAATATATACACCCTATACCTGTACTCTGTTTTAAAACAAATACAACCCCTATTTCTACACTTTTATAAAAATTATACAACCTCAACTTGTACTCTGTAATAAAAAATATTCTCCCTCTACCTGTACTCTGCTTTAAAATAAATACAACCTCTGTTTCTACCCTGTAATAAAAAATATTCAAACTCATGTACTACTCTGTTTTAAAATATATATACCCTCTAGTTGTACTCTCTTTTAAAATAAATACTATCTCTATTTGTAGTCTGGTATAAAAAATATACACCCTCTACATTTACTTTGTTTTAAAATAAATACACACTCTATTTCTACACTGTTGCAAAATTTATACACCCTCAATTTGTTCTCTGTTATAAAAAATATACTCCCTCTCCCTGTACTCTGTTTTACAATAAACACAACTTCTGTTTCTACTCTGTTATAAAAAATATTCACCCTCGCTTTGTACTCTCTTATAAAAAATATATACCCTCTGGGTTTACTCTGTTTTAAAATAAATAGTACCTCTATTTGTACTCTGTTGTAAAAAATATACACAAAATATATGTACTCTGTTTTAAAACAAATACACCCATTATTTCTACACTGCTATTAAAATTATACACGCTCAATTTGTACTCTGTTATGAAAAATATACTCCCTCTACCTGTACTCTGTTTTAAAATAAATACAACCTCTGTTTCTAGTTTGTAAAAAAAATATTCACCCTCATTTTGTACTGTTTTAAAATATATACACCCTGTAGTTGTACTCTCTTTTAAAATATATACTATCTCTATTTTTACTCAGTTACAAAAAATATACACCCTCTACATGTACTCTGTTTTAAAATAAATACACCCTCTATTTCTACACTGTTATAATAATTATACACCCTCAATTTGTGCTCTGTTATAAAAAATATACACCCTCTACATGTACTCTGTTTTAAAATAAATACACCCTCTATTTCTTCACTGTTATAAAAATTATACACCCTCAATTTGTACTCTGCTATAAAAATATACACCCTATACATGTACTCCGTTTTAAAATAAATAAAACCTCTGTTTCTACACTTTTATAATATACACCCTCAATTTTTACTCTGTTATAAAAAAATCCTCTACCTCTACTCTGTTTTACAATAAACACAACCTCTGTTTCTACTCTGTTAAAAAAAATATTCACCCTCACATTGTGCTCTCTTATAAAAATTATATACCCTCTGGTGTACTGTGTTTTAAAATAAATATTACCATTATTGGTACACGGTTATAAAAAATATACACAATGTACATGTACTCTGTTTTAAAACAAATACACCCACTAATTCTACACTGCTATAAAAATTATACACCCTCAATTTGTACTCTGTTATTAAAAATATACTAACTCTACCTATACTCTATTTTAAAATAAATACAACCTCTGTTTCTACACTGTTATAAAAATATTCACCATCACTTTGTACTCTGTTATGAAAAATATACTAACTCTACCTATACTCTATTTTAAAATAAATACAACCTCTGATTCTACAGTGTTATAAAAAATATTCACCCTCAATTTGTACTCTGTTATAAAAATATATACCCTCCGGTTGTTCTGTGTTTTAAAATAAATACTACCTCTATTTGTACTCTGTTATAAAAATATACAAACTTCACTTGTACTCTTCTTTAAAACAAATACACCCCTATTTCTACACTGGTATAAAAATTATTCACCCTCAATTTGTACTCTGTTAAAAAAGATACACTCCCTCTACCAGTACTCTATTTTAAAATAAATACAACCTCTGTTACTACCTTGTAATAAAAAATATTCACCCTCATTTATTACCTTGTTTTAATATATATATACCCTGTAGTTGTACTCTCTTTCAAAATAAATAATATCCCTATTTTTACTCTGTTATAAAAAATATATACCTTCTTTGTGTACTCTGTTTTAAAATAAATACTACCTCTATTTCTACTCTGTTATAAAAAATATACTCCCCCAAATTTTACTATGTTATAAAAAATGTACAGCCTCAATTTTTGCAGTTATAAAAAATATACACAATCTGCATGTATTCTGTTTAAGAATAAATACACCCACTTTTTCTACTCTGTTATAAATTATGTACACCATCAATTTGTACTCTGTTTTGAAAAATATACTTATTATGCATGTACTCTGTTTTAACTTAAATACAGCCACTCTTTCTACTCTGTTAAAAAAATATTCACCTTCATTTATTACTCTGTTTTAAAATAAATACACCATCTATTTCTACAGTGTTTTGAAATTATACACCCTCAGTTTGTACTTTGTTATAAAAAATATACCCCCTTTACCTGTACTCTGTTTTAAAATAAGTACAACCTCTGTTTCTACTCTGTTATAAAAAATATTCACCCTCATTTTGTACTATAAAAATATATACCCTCCGGGTGTACTCTCTTTTAAAATAAATAATATCACATTTTGTACTCTGTTACAAGAAATATACACCCTCTATATGTACTCTGTTTTAAAATAAACACACCCTCTATTTCTACAGTGTTATAAAAATTATACACCCTCAATTTGTGCTCTGTTATAAAAATATACTACTTCTACCTGTATTCTGTTTTAAATAAATACAACCTCTGTTTCTACTCTGTTATAAAAAATACTCACCCTCAATTTGTTCTCGGTTATAAAAATATATACCCTCCATGTGTACTCTGTTTTAAAATAAATACTACCTCTATTTGTACTCTGTTATTTAAAATATAAACAATCAACATGTACTCTGTTTTAAAATAAATACACCCTCTATTTCTACACTGTTATAAAAATCATACACCCACAAATTTTACTGTGTTATAAAAAATATACATCCTCAATTTTTGCTGTGTTATAAAAAATATACATCCTCTGCATGTTCTCTGTTTTAAAATAAATACACCCTCTATTTCTACTCTGTTATAAAATGTGTACACCCTCAATTTGTACTTGTTTTGAAAAATATACTCATTTTATATGAACTCTAACATAAACACAGCCTCTCTTTCTACTCTGTTATAAAAAATATTCACCCTCATTAATACTCTGTTTTAAAATATATATACCCTCTAGGTGTACTCTCTCTTAAAATAAATACTATCTCTATTTGTAATGTGTTATAAAAAATATACACCCTCTACATGTACTCTTTTTAAAATAAATACACCCACTGTTTCTACAGTGTTTAAAATTATACACCCTCAATTTGTACTCTGTTACAAAAAATATACTCCCTCCATGTGTATTGTGTTTTAAAATAAATATAACCTGTGTTTCTACTCTGTTATAAAAATATTCACCCTCACAATATAGTCTGTTATAAAAAAAATATATACCTTCTGGCTGTACTATGTTTTAAAATAAATACTACCTCTAATTGTACTCTGTTATAAAAAATATACACCCACAAATTTTAGTATGTTATAAAAAATATGCACAATCCATATTCACTGTGTTATAAAAAATATACATCCTCTGGATGTACTCTGTTTTAAAATAAATACACCCTCTATTTCTACTCTGTTATAAAATATATACATCCTCAATTTGTACTCTGTTTTGAAAAATATACTCATTTTACTTGTACTCTGTTTTAACATAAATACAAACCTCTCTTTCTACTCTGTTATAAAAAATATTCACCCTCTACATGTACTCTGTTTTAAGATAAATACACCCACTATTTCTACTCTGTTATAAAATATATACATCCTCAATTTGTACTCTGTTTTGAAAAATATACTCATTTTGCTTGTACTCTGTTTTAACATAAATACAAATCTCTCTTTCTACTCTGTTATAAAAAATATTCACCCTCTACATGTACTTTGTTTTAAAATAAATACACCCCTCTATTTCTACAGTGTTTTGGAATTATACACCCTCAAATTGTACTATCTAATAAAAAATATAATCCATCTACCTATACTCTCTTTTAAAATAAATACAACCTCCACTTCTCCTCTGTTATAGGAAATATTCACTCTCAATTTGTACTCTGTTATAAAAAATATATACCTTTTGGGTGTACTCTGTTTTAAAATAAATACTACCTCTAATTTTACTCTGTTATAAAAAATATACAAACACAAATTTTAGTGTGTTATAAAAAATATACACCAACAATGTTTTCTGTGTTATAAAAAATATACATCCTCTGCATGCACTCTGTTTTAAAATAAATACAAGTTCTATTTCTATTCTGTTATAAAAATTATACACCCTCAATTTGTACTCTGTTATAAAAAATATACTCTCTCTACCTGTACTCTGTTTTACATTAAACATAACCTCTGTTTCTACTCTGTTATAAAAAATATTCACCCTCAATTTGTACGCTGTTATAAAATATACCCTCTCGGTGTACTGTTTTAAAATAAAAACAACCACTATATCTACTCGGTTATAAAAAATATACACCCACACTTTATACAGTGTTATAAAAATATATACACTCTACATGTACTCTGTTTTAATATAAAAACAACCTCTGTTTCTCCTCTGTTATAAAAAATATTCACCCTCACTTTGTACTCTGTTATAAAAATATATAAACTCTGGGTGTACTCTCTTTTAAAATAATTACTACCTCTTATTGTACTCTGTTTTAAAATATAAGCCCTGTACATGTACTCTGCTTTTAAATAAATACACCCTCTATTTCTACACTGTTATAAAATTTACATACCCTCAATTTGTACTCTGTTATAAAAAATATACTCCCTCTACCTGTACTCTGTTTTAAAAAAAATACAACCTCTGATTTTACTCTGTTATAAAAAAACCCACAAATTTTAGTATGTTATAAAAAATTTTCACCCTTAATTTTTACTGTTTTATAAAAAATATACATCCTCTGCATCTACTCCGTTTTAAAATAAATACAACCTCTATTTCTACAATGTTATAAAATATATACACGCTCAATTTGTACTCTGTTTTGAAAAATATACTCTTATTACATGTACTCTGTTTTAACATAAATACAGCCTCTCTTTCTACGCTGTTACAGAAAATATTTACCCTCATGCATTACTCCGTTTTAAAATATATATGCCCTCTAGGTGTACTCTGTTTTAAATTAAATACTATCTCTATTTGTACTCTGTTTTAAATAATATACACCCTCTACATGTTCTCTGATTTAAAATAAATACACCCCGTTTCCACAATGCTACAAATATTATACACCCTCAATTTGTACTGTGTTATAAAAAATATACTCCCTCTACCTGTTCTCTGTTTTAAAATAAATACAACCTCTGTTTCTACTCTGTAATAAAAAATATTCACCCTCATTTAGTACTCTGTTTTAAAATATATATACACTCTAGTTGTAATCTCTTTTAAAATAAATATTATCTCCGTTTTTTCTGTTATAAAATATATACACCCTCTAAATGTACCCTGTTTTAAAATAAATACACCCTCTATTTCTACTCTGTTATAAAAATTATACAATCTCAATTTGTACTCTGTCATAAAAAATATACTCCCTCTACATATGCTCTGTTTTACAGTAATTACAACCTCTGTTTCTACTCTGTTACAAAAAATATTCACTCTCAATTTGTACTCTGATATAAAAAATATATAACCTCTGTGTGTACTCGGTTTTATAATAAATACTAACACTAATTGTACTCTGTTATAAAAAACATATACCCTAAATATGTACTCTGCTTAAAAACAAAAACAGTTCCTATTTCTACACTGCTATAAAAATTATACACCCTCAATTTGTACTGTTATAAAAATATAATCCCTCTACCTGTACTCTGTAGTACAAGAAACACAACCTCTGTTTCTACTCTTTTATAAAAAATGTTCTCCCTCACTTTGTACTCTATTTTAAACAATATATACAATCTGTGTGTACTCTGTTTTAAAATAAATACTACCTGTATTTGTATTCTGTTATAAAAAATATACACCCTATATATGTCCTCTGTTTCAACACAATTACACTCCCTCTTTCTACACTGCCATAAAAATTATAAACCCTCAATTTGTAATCTGTTATAAAATATATACTCCCTCTACCTGTACTATGTTTTAAAATAAATACAACCTATGTTTCTACTGTGTAATAAAAAATATTCACCCTCATTTAGTACTCTGTTTTAAAATATATAAATACTCTAGTTGTACTCTCTTTTAAACTAAATACTATCTCTATATGTACCCTGTTATAAAAAATATACACCCCCTACATGAACTCTGTTTTAAAATAAATACACCCTCTATTTCTACACTGTTATAAAAATTATAACCCTCAAATTGTACTCTGTTATATAAAATATACTCCCTCTACCTGTACTCTGTATTACAAGAAACACAACCTCTGTTTCTTCTCTGTTATAAAAAATTTTTACCCTCACTTTGTACTCTGCTATAAAAAATATACACTCTCTGGGTGTACTCTGGTTTTAAAATAAATACTACCTCTATTTGTACTCTCTTATAAAAAATATACACAAAATATATGTACTCTGTTTTAAAACAAATACCCCACCATTTCTACACTGCTATAAAAATTATACACCCTCAATTTGTACTCTGTTATAAAAAATATACTCCCTCCACCTGTGCTCTGTTTTAAAATAAATACAACCTCTATTTCTACACTGTAATAAAAAATATTCACCCTCATTTATTACTCTGTTTTAAAATATATGTACCCTCAATTTGTACTCTGTTTGAAAATAAACACCATCTCTATTTGTACTCAGTTACAAAAAATATACACCCTCTACATGTACTCTCTTTTAAAATAAATACACCCTCTATTTCTACACTGTTATAAAAATTATACACCCTCAATTTGTACTCTGTTATAGAAAATATACTCCCTCTACCTGCACTCAGTTTTACAATAAACACAACCTCTCTTTCTACTCTGTTATAAAAAATATCCACCCTCACATTGCACTCTGTTATAAAAAATAATTTCCCTCTGGGTGTACTCTGTTTTAAAATAAATACTACCTCTATTTCTACTCTGTTATAAAACATATACACCCTATACTTGTACTCTGTTTTAAAACAAATAAACCCCCTAATTCTACACTGCTATAAAAATTATACACCCTCAGTTTGTACTCTGTTATTAAAAATATACTAACTCTACCTGTACTCTATTTTAAAATAAATGCAACCTCTGTTTCTACTCGGTAATAAAATATATTCACCCTCATTTACTACTGTTTTAAAATATATATACCCTCTATATGTGCTCTCTTTTAAAATAAATACTTTCTCTATTTGTACTCTGTTATAAAAAATATACAGCCTCTACATGTCCTCTGTTTTAAACAAATACACCCCCTATTTCAACACTGCTATAAAAATTTTGCACCCTCTATGTGTACTCTGTTATAAAAAATATATTCCCTCTACCTGTTCTCTGTTTTAAAATACATACATCTGTTTCTGCTCTGAAATAAAAACTATTCACCCTTACTTAGTACTCTGTTTTAAAATATATATACCGTCTAGTTGTACTCTCTTTTAAAATAAATACTATCTCTTTTTTTACTCTGTTATAATTAATATACACCCTGTACATGTACCCTTTTATAAAATAAATACATCCTCTATTTCTACACTGTTATAAAAATTATACACCCTCAATTTGTACTCCTCTGTTATAAAAATATACACCCTCTACATGTACTCTGTTTTAAAATATGCACCCTCTATTTCTGCACTGTTATAAAAATTATACAAACTCAATTTTTACTCTATTATAAAACATATATTCCCCCCTACCTGTACTCTGTTTAACAATAAACATAACCTCTGATACTACTCTGTTATAAAAATTATTCACCCTCACTTTTTCCTCTATTATAAAAAATGTATGCCTTCTGGGTGTACTCTGTTTTAAAATAAATACTACAACTATTTTTACTCTCTTATAAAAAATGTAAACCCTACACATGTACTCTGTTTTAAAATAAATTCTACACTGCTGTAAAAATTATACACCCTCAATTTGTACTCTTTTATAAAAAATATACTAACACTACATGTACTCTATTTTAAAATAAATACATCCTCTGTTTCTACTCTGCAATAAAAAATATTCACCCTCATTTAGTACTCTGTTTTAATGTGTATGTACCCTCTAGATATACTGTCTTTTAAAATAAATACTACTTCTATTTGTACTCTCTTATAAAAAATATACTCTCTATACAAGTACTCTGTTTTAAAATAAATACACCCTCTATTTCTACACTGTTATAAAATTTATACACCCTCAATTTTTTCTCTGTTATAAAAAATATACTCCCCCCTCCCTGTATTCTGTTTTAATTTAAATACAACCTCTTTTTCTACTCTGTAATAAAAAATATTCACCCTCATTTACTACTCTGTTTTAAAATATATATACCGTCTAGATTTACTCTCTTTTAAAAAATACTATCTCTATTTGAACTCTGCTAAAAAAAATATACACCCTCTACATGTACTCTGTTTTAAAATAAGTACACCCTCTATTTCTACACTGTTATAAAATTCATACACCCTCAATTTGTTCTCTGTTGTAAAAAATATACTCCCTCTACCTATACTTTGTTTTAAAATAAATACAACATCTGTTTCTACTCTGTTATAAAAATATTCACCCTCACTTTTTACTCTGTTATAAAAAATATGTACCCTCTGGGTGTACTCTGTTTTAAAATAAGTACTCCCCTCTATTTTTACTGTTATAAAATATATACACTCTATAAATGTATTCTGTTTTAATGAAATACACCCCCTATTTTTACATTGCTATAAAAATTATACACCCTCAATTTGTACTCTGTTATAAAAAGTATACTCCCCTCTACCTGTACTCTGTTTTAATTTAAATACAGCCTCTGTTTCGACTCTGTAATAAAAATATTCACCCTCATTTAGTACGCTATTTTTAACTATATATACATTCCAGGATTATTCTCTTTAAAAAAATACTATCTCTATTTGAACTCTGCTAAAAAAGTATACACCCTCTGCATGTACTCTGTTTTAAACTAAGTACACCCTCTATTTCTACATTGTTATAAAATTCATACACCCACAATTTGTTCTCTGTTATAAAAAAATACTCCCTCTTCCTATACTGTGTTATACAATAAACACAACCTCTGTGTCTACTATGTTATAAAAATATTCACCCTCACTTTGTACTCTGTTATAAAAAAATACACCCTAAATATGTACTCTGTTTTAAAACAAATACACCCCCTTTTCCACAATGCTATAAAAATTTTACACCCTCAATTTGTACTCTGTTTTAAAAAATATACTCCCTCTGCCTGTTCTCTGTTTTAAAATAAATACAACGTCGGTTTTTACTCTGTAATAAAAAATATTCACCCCTCATTTAGTACTCGGATTTAAAATATATATACCCTCATTTTGTATTCTTTTAAAATAAATACTATCTCTATTTGCACTCTGTTATAAAAAACATACACCCTCTACATGTACTCTGTTTTAAAATAAATACACCCCTGATTTCTGCACTGTTATAAAAATTATACACCCTCAATTTGTACTCTGTTATAAAAAAATATACTCCCTCTACCTGTGCTCTCTTTAACAGTAAGCACAACATCTGTTTCTACTCTGTTATAAAAAATATTCCCCCTCACTTTGTACTCTGTTATAAAAAATACATACCCTTTGGGTGTAATCTGCTTTAAAATAAATACTACATCTATTTGTACTCTGTTATAAAAAATATACTCCCTCTACCTGTACTCTGTTTTAAAATAAATGCAACCTCTGTTTCTACTCTGTAAAAAAAAATTCAACCTCATTTAGTACTCTAGTTTAAAATATATATTCCCTCTCGTTGTACTCTCTTTTAAAATAAATACTGTATCTCTATTTGTACTCTGTTGTTAAAAATATAAACCCTCTACATGTACTCTGTTTTAAAATAATTGCACTCTGTTTTTCTACACTGTTATAAAAATTATATACCCTCAGTTTGTATTCTGTCATAGAAAATATACCCCCCTCTACCTGTACTCTGTTTTACAATAAACACAACATCTGTTTCTACTCTGTTACAAAAAATATTCACCATCATTTTGTACTCTGTTATAAAAGTATATACCCTCTGGGTGTAGTCTGTTTAAAATAAATACTACCACTATCTGTACTCTGTTATAAAAAATATACACCCTATACATGAACTCTGTTTTAAAACAAATACACCCCCTTTTTTCTACACTACTATAAAAATTATACACCCTCAATTTGTACTCTATTATAAAAAATACACTCCATCTACCTGTACTGTTTTGAAAATTAATACAACCTCTGTTTCTTCTGTGTAAAAAAAATGTTCACCTTCATTTAGTACTCTGTTTAAAAATACATATACCCTCTAGTTGTACCCTCTTTTAAAATTAATGCTATCTCTATTTGTACTCTGTTATAAAAAATATACACCCTCTACATGTACTCAGTTTTAAAAAAATTTCACCCTGTTTTTCTACACTATTATAAAATCATTCACCTTGAATTTGTACTCATTTATAAAATATATACTCCCTCTACCTGTACTCTGTTTTACAATAAACACAAACACTGTTTCTACTCTGTTATAAAAAATCTTCACCCTCACTTTGTACTCTGTTATAAAAATATATACTCTCCGGGTGTACTCTGTTTTAAAATAAATACTGCCTATATTTGTACTCTGTTATAAAAAATATACATCCTATAAATGTACTCTGTTTTAAAACATGTACACCACCTATTTCTACAGGGGTATAAAAATTGTACACCCTCAATTTATACTCTGTTATAACAAATACACTCTCTCTACCTGTAATCTGGTTTAATTTAAATCCAACCTCTGTTTCTATTCTGTAATAAAAATATTCACCCTCTTTTAGTACTGTTTTAAAATATATATACACTCTAGTTGTACTCTCCTTTAAAATAAATACTATCTCTATTTTTAATCTGTTATAAAAAATACACACCCTCTACATGTACTCTTTTTTAAAATAAATACACCCTCTATTTCTACACTGTTATAAAAATTATAAAATCTCAATTTGTACTCTGTAATAAAAAATATACTCCCTCTACCTGTGCTCTGTATTCCAATAAACAAAACCTCTGTTTCTTCTCTGTTATAAAATATATTCACCTTCACTTTGTACTCTGTTACAAAAAATATATAACCTCTGTGTGTACTCGGTTTTAAAATAAATAGTACCTCTATTTGTACTCTGCTTTAAAAAATATACACACAAAATATGTACCCTGCTTAAAATCAAATACACCATCTATTTCTACACTGCTATAAAAATTATACACCCTCAATTTGTACACTGTAATAAAAATATTCTCCCTCTACCTGTACTCTGTTTTAAAATAAATACAACCTCTGTTTCTACACTGTAATAAAAAATACTCACCCTCATTTAGCACTCTGATTTAAAATATATATGCCCTCTAGTCGTACTCTCTTTTAAAATAAATACTATCCCTATTTTTACTCTGTTACAAAAAAATATACACCTGTACATGTACTCTGTTTTAAAAAAAATACACCCCCTATTTCTACAATGCTACAAAAATTATACACCCCCAATTTGTACTCTGTTATAAAAAATATACTCCCTCTACCTATACTCTGTTTTAAAATAAATACAACCTCTGTTTCTACTCTGTAATAAAAAATATTCACCCTAATTTAGTTCTCTGTTTTAAAATATATATACCTTCTATTTGTACTCTCTTTTAAAATAAATACTATCCCTATTTTTACTCTGTTATAAAAAATATACACCCTCTACATGTACTGTTTTAAAATAAATACACCCCTCTATTTCTACACTGTTATAAATATTATGCACCCTCAATTTTTACTCTATTATAAAAAATACACTTCCTCTACCTGTACTCTGTTTTACACTAAACGCAACTTGTTTCTACTCTGTTGTAAAAAATACACACCCTCATATTGTACTCTTTTATAAAAAATATATACCCTCTGGGTGTACTCTGTTTTAAAATAAATACTACTACTATTTGTACTCTGTTATAAATAATATACACCCTCTGAATATACTCTGTTTTAAAACACATAAACCCACTTATTCTACACTGCTTCAAAAATTATACAAAATCAATTTGTACTCTGTAATAAAAAATATACTCCCTCTACCTGTACTCTGTTTTACAATAAACACAACCTGTGTTTCTACTCTGTTATAAAAATATTCACCCTCACTTTGTACTCTGTTATAAAATATATATACCCTCTGGTGTCCTCTGTTTTAAAATAAATACTACCTCTATTTGTACTCTGTTATAAAAAATATACACCCTATATATGTTCTCTGTTAAAGAGAAAATACAATCCCTATTTCTACACTGGTATAAAAATTATACACCCTCAATTTGTACTCTGTTATAAAAACTATACTCTCTCTACCTGTACTCTGTTTTAAAATAAATACTATCTCTATTTGTGCTCTGTTATAAAAAATATACACCCTATACATGTACTCTGTTTTAACAAAAATAGAACCTCTATTTCTACTCCGTTATGAGACATATTCGCCCTCATTTAGTACTCTGTTTTAAAATACATATATCCTCTAGGTGTACTCTCTTTTAAAATAAATACTATCTCTATTTGTACTCTGTTATAAAAATATACACCCGGTACATGTACTCACTTTTAAAATGAATACACCCTCTATTTCTACACTGTTATAAAGATATACACTCTCAATTTGTACTCTGTAATAAAAAATATATTCCCTTTACCGGTACTCTGTTTTAAAATAAATACAACCTCTGTTTCTACCCTGTTATGAAAAATATTCACCATCACTTTATACTCTGTTATAAACATTATATAACCTCTAGGTGTAGTCTGTTTTAAAATAATTACTACGTCTATTTGTACTGTGTTATAAAAAATATACACCCTCAAATTGTACTGTGTTATAAAAAATATACACCCTATGCATGTACTCTGTTTCAAAATAAATACACCATCTATTTCTACTCTGCTATAAATAATATACACACTCAATTTGTACTCTGTTATGAGAAGTGTACTCCCTTTACATGTACTCTGTTTTAACATAAATAGAACCTCTATTTCTACTCTGTTATGAGAAATATTCACCCTCATTTAGTACTCTGTTTTAAACTATATATATCCTCTTGGTGTACTCTCCTTTCAAATAAATACTATCTCTATTTGTACTCTGTTATAAAAAATATACACCCTCTACATGTACTCACTTTTAAAATAAATACACCCTCTATTTCTGCACTGTTAGAAAGGTATACACCCTCAATTTGTACTCTGTAATAAAAAATATATTGTCTCTACCTGTACTCTGTTTTAAAATAAATACAACCTCTGTTTCTACACTGTTACCAAAAATATACACCCTCAATTTGTACTGTCTTATAAGAAATATACACCCTCCACTTATTCTCCGTTTAAAATAAATACACACACTATTTCTACTCTGTTATATAAAATATACACCCTCAATTAGTACTCTGTTATGAAAAATATACTCCTTTTTCATGTACTCTGCTTTAACATAAATACAACCTCTATTTCTTCTCTGTTATGAAAATATTCACCCTCATTTAGTGCCCTGTTTAATATATATATATACCGTCTAGGTGTACTCTCTTTTAAAATAAATACTATCTCTATTTGTCCTCTGTTATAAAAAACATACACCCTCAATTTTTACTATATTATAAAAATATACACCCTAGACTTCTACTCCGTTTTAGATAATTTACACAAACAATTTTTAGTCTGTTATAAAAATATACACCCTCTACATGCACTCTGTTTTAAAAATAAACACACCCTCTATTTCTACACTGTTATAAAATTCATACACTCTCAATTTGTTCTCTGTTATAAAAATATACTCCCTCTACCTGTACAGTGTTTTGCAATAAACACAATCTCTGTTTCTACTCAGATATAAAAATATTCACCCTCACTTTGTACTCTGATATAAAAAATATATACCCTCTGTGTGTACTCTGTTTTAAAATAAATACTACCTCTATTTGTACTATGTTATAAGACATATACAGACTCAATTTGTACTCTGTTATAAAAATATACTCCCTGTACCTGTACTCTGTTTTAAAATAAATACAACCTCTATTTCTACTCTGTTATAAAGATATTCACCCTCATTTAGTACTCTGTTTTAAAATATGTATACCCTCTATGTGTACTCTGTATTAAAATAAATACTATCTCTATTTGGACTCTGTTATATAAAACATACATCCTCAAATTTTACTATGTTATAAAAAATATGCACAATACACATGGACTCTCTTTTAAATAAGATACACAACCAATTTGTACTTTATTATAAAAAATGTACACCCTTTAAGTGTATTCTGTTTCAAAATAAATACACTCTCTTTTTCTACACTGTTATAAAAATATAAATCCTCAAATTTTACTCTGGTATAAAATATATACTCCCTCTGCATGTACTCTGTTTTTACATAAAAACAACCTCTATATCTACTCGGTTATAAAAAATACACACCCTCACTTTATACACTGTTATAAAAATATATACACTCTACCTGTACTCTGTTTTAAAATAAATACTACCTCTATTTGAAATCTGTTATAAATAATATACAACCTCTACATGTACTCTGCTTCAAATAGTATGCACAAATTTGTACTCTGTTATAAAATATATACACCTTCTAAATGTACTCTTTTAAAATAAATACACCCTCTAATTCTACACTGTTATAAAAAAATTCATCCTCAAATAGTACTCTGCTATAAAAAATATACTCCGTCTTCATGTACTCTGTTTTAAAATAAACACACCCTCTATATCTACTCGGTTATAAAAGTATACACCCACACTATATAAACTGTTATAAAAATTGCATACACTCTACCTGTACTCTGTTTTAAAATAATTACTATCCCTATTTTTACTGTGTTATGATAAATATACAAAATCTACATGTACTCTGTCTGAAAATAAATACAAACTCTATTTCTACATTGTTATAAAAATATACACCCTCAATATATACTCTGTTGTAAAAAACATACTCCCTCTACCTGTACTCGGTTTTAAAATAAATACAACCTCGGTTTCTACTCTGATATAAGAAATAGTCACCCTCAGTTTGTACTCTGTTAAAAAGTATATATACCCTCAGAGATGAGAATTGCAACTCCTACTTTTTTTGCTCTCCATTTTCCATGTTCTTCACATGTACCCCCAAACCTAAAATGCAATAAAAAAAAAAATTAAAAAAATATATATATATACCCTCTATATGAACCCTGTTTTAAAATAAATACTGCCTCTATTTGTACTATGTTATAAAAAATATACATCCTCAATTTCTACTGTGTTAGAAAACATATACACACTCAGCTTGTACTCTTTTTTTAAAATAAATACGTCCCTATTTCTACTCTGTTATAAAAAATATACACCCTCAATTTGTACTCTGTTATGAAAAATATACTCCTTTTACATGTACTCTGTTTTAAAATAAATACAAGCTCTATTTCTACTCTGTTATAAAAAATATACAAACTCAATTTGTACTCTGTTTTGAAAAATATACTCTTTTAAAACTCTGTTTGAAAACAAATTCACCCCCCTATTTCTTCATTGGTATAAATATTTTACACCCTCAATTTCTACTCTCTTATAAGAAATATACTCCCTGTACCTGTACTCTGTTTTAATTTAAATACAACCTATGTTTCTTCTCTGTAATAAAAATATTCACCCTCATTTAGTACTCTGTTTTAAAATATATATACCCTCTATTTGTACCCTCTTTTAAAATAAATACTATCTCTATTTGAACTCTGTTATAAAAAATATACACCCACTACATGTACTCTGTTTTAAAATAAATACACCCTCTTTTTCTACACTGTTTTAAAAATTATACACCCTCAATTTTTGACTCGGTTATAAAAAGTGAACTCCCTCTACCTGTACTATTTTTTACAATAAAAACAATCTCTGTTTCTACGCTGTTATAAAAATATTCACCCTCACTTTGTACTCTGTTATAAAAATATATACCCTCTGGGTATACTCTGTTTCAAAATAAATACTACCTCTATTTGTACTCTGTTTTAAAAAATATACACCCTATACCTGTACTCAGTTTTAAAACAAATACAACAACAATTTCTACAGTTTTTTAAAATTATACACCCTCAATGTGTACTCTGTTGTAAAAAATATACTCCCTCTACCTGTACTCTGTTTTAATTTAAATGCAACCTCTGTTTCTGCTCTGTAATAAAATATATTCACCCTCATTTAGTACTCTGTTTTAATTTATATATACCCTCTAGTTGTAATCTCTTTTAAAATAAATACAATCTCTATTTGAACTCTGTTATAAAAATATACCCCCACTACATGTACTCTGTTTTAAAATAAATACACCCTCTATTTCTACACTGTCATAAAAACTATACACCCTCAATTTGTACTCTGTTATAAAAAATATACTCCCCTCTACCTGTACTCTCTTTTACAATAAACACACCCTCTGTTTCTACTCTGTTATAAAAAATATTCACCCTCAATTGTACTCTGGTTTAAAAATATATTTCCTCTGTATGCACTCTGTTTTAAAATAAATTCTACCACTATTTGTACTCTGTTATAAAAAATATACAGCCTATACTTGTACTCTGTCATAAAACAAATGCACCCCCCTAATTCTACACTGCTATAAAAATTTTACAAGCTCATTTTTGTACTCTGTTATAAAAATATACTCCCCTCTGCCTGTACTCTGTTTTGAAATAAATTCAACCTCTGTTTCTATTCTGTAATAAAAAATATTCACCCTCATTTCTACCCTGTTTTAAAGTGTATGTACCCCTCTAGTTGTACTCTGTCTTAAAATAAATACTATCTCTATTTGTACTCTGTTATAAAAAATATACAACCTCTACATGTAGTCTGTTTTAAAATAATTGTACCCTCTATTTCTACACTGTTATAAATATTATACACCCTCAAATTGTGCCCTGTTATAAAAACTATACACCCCTCTACATGTTCTCTGATTTAAAATAAATACACCCTCTATTTCTACACTGTTATAAAAACTATACACCCTCAATTTGTACTCTGTTATAAAAAGTAAACTCCATCTACCTGTATTCTGTTTTGCTATAAATGCAACTTCGGTTTCTACATTGTTATAAAAAATATTCACCCTCACATTTTACTCTGTTATAAATATATATACCCTCTGTGTGTACTCTGTTTTCAAATAAATACTGCCTCTATTTGTAGTCTGTTACAAAAAATATACACCCTATAAATATACTCTGTTGTAAAACAAATACAGCCCCTATTTCTGCAGTGCTATAAAATTATCCATCATCAATTTGTACTCTGCTATAAAAAATATACTAACTCTACCTGTACTCTGTTTTACAATAAACACAACCTCTGTTTCTACTGTTATAAAAAATATTCACCCCTCACTTTGTACTCTGTTATAAAAAATATACTAACTCTTCCTGTACTCTATTTTAAAATAAATACAACCTCTGTTTCTACTCTGTAATAATAAATATACATCCTTATTTAATACTCTGCTTTAAAATATATATGCCCTCTTGTTGTACTCTCTTTTAAAATAAATGCTCTATTTTTACTCAGTTATGAAAATTATACAACGTCTACATGTACTCTGTTTTAAAATAAATACACCCTCTATTTCTACACCGTTATAAAAACTATACACCTTCAATTTCTACCCTGTAATAAAAAATATACTCCCTATACCTGTACTCTGTTTTACAATAAACACAACCTCGGTTTCTAGTCTGTTATAAAAAATTTTCACCCTCAATTTTTACTCTGTTATAAAGAATATATACCTTCTGGGTGTACTCAGTTTTAAAATAAATACTACCTCTATTGCTAGTCTGTTATAAATATATACACCCAATACATGTACTCTGTTTCTAAACAAATAAACCCCCTATTTCTAGACTGCTATAAAATTTTTACACCCTCAATTTGTACTCTGTTATAAAAAATATTCTCCCTTTACCTGTTATCTGTTTAAAAATAAATACAACCTCTGTATCTACTCTGTAATAAAAAATATTCACCCTTATTTAGTACTCTGTTTTAAAATATATATACCCTCTGGTTGTGCTCTTTTAAAATAAATACTATCCATATTTTTACTCTGTTGTAAAATATATACACCCTCTACATGTACTCTGTTTTAAAATAAATACACCCTATATTTCTACACTGTTATAAAAATTATACACCCTCAATTTGTACTCTGTTATAGAAAATATACTCCCCTCTACCTGTACTGTGTTTTACTGTAAACACAACCTCTGTTTCTACTCTGTTGTAAAAAATATTCACACTCACTTTGTACTCTGTTATAAAAAATATACACCCCCTGGGTGTTCTTTGTTTTAAAATAAATACTACCTATATTTGTACTTTGTTATAAAAAATATACACCCTATATTGAACTGTGTATTAAAACAAAAACACCCCATATTTCTACACTGCTATAAAAATTATACACCTTCAATTTTTGCTCTGCTATAAAAAATATTCTCCCTCTACCTGTACTCTGTTTTAAAATAAATACAACCTCTGTTTCTACTCTGTAATAAAAAATATTCACCCTCATTTAGTACTCTGTTTTTAAATATATATAACCTCTAGTTGTACTCTCTTTTTAAATAAATACTATCTCTATTTGTCCTGTGTTATAAAAAAATATACACCCCTCTAATTGTACTCTGTTTTAAAACAAATACACCACAATTTCTGCACTGCTATAAAAATTTTACACCCCTCAGTTTGTACTCTGTTATAAAAAATATTCTCCCCTCTCCCTGTACTCTGTTTTACAAATAAACACAATCTCTGTTTCTACTCTGTTATAAAAAATATTCACCCTCAGTTTGTACTCTGTTATAAAAAATATATACGCTCTGGGTGTACTCTGTTTTAAAATAAATACTGCCTGTTTTGTACTTTGTTATAAAAATTATACACCCTCTACATGTACTCTGTTTTAAAAATAAACACACCCTTTATTTCTACACTGTTATAAAAATTACACACCCTCAATTTGCACTCTCTTATAGAAAATATACACCCTCCACATGTACCCTGTTTTAAAATAAATGCACCCTATATTTCTACAGTGTTTTATTATTATACACACTCAATTTGTACTCTCTTATAAAAAATATACTCCTTGTACCTGTACTCTGTTTTAAAATAAATACAACCTCTGTTTCTACTCTGTAATAAAAAATATTCAAACTCATTTTGTTCTCTGTTTTAAAATATATATACCCTCTAGATGTACTCTCTTTTAAAATAAATACTATCTCTATTTGTGCTCAGTTACAAGAAATATACACCCTCTACATGTACTCTGTTTTAAAATTAATACACCCTCTATTTCTACACTGTTATGAAAATTATACACCCTCAATTTGTACTCTGTTGTAGAAAATATACTCCCCTCTGCCTGTACTCTGTTTTAAAATAAACACAACTTCTGTTTCTACCCTCTTATAAAAATATTCACCCCTCACTTTGTTCTCTGGTATAAAAAATATATACCTTCTGGGTCTACTCTGTTTTAAAATAAATACTACCACTATATGTACTCTGCTATAAAAAATATACACTCTGTATATCTACTCTGTTTTAAAACAATCACACTCCCCTATTTCTACAATGCTGTAAATATTATACACTCTCAACTTGTACTCTGTTATAAAAAATATACTCCCCTCTACCTGTACTCTGCTTTAATTTAAATATAACCTCTGTTTCTACTCTGTAATAAAAATATTCACCCTCATTTAGTACTCTGTTTTAAATATATATACCCTCTAATTGTACTCTCTTTTAAAATAAATGCTATCTCTATTTGAACTCTGTTATAAAAAATATACACCCTCTATTTGTAGTCTGTTTTAAAACAAATACACCCTCTATTTCTACACTGTTTTAAAAACTGTACAATTTCAATTTGTACTCTGTTGTAAAAAATATACTCCTTGTACCTCTACAATGTTTTACAATAAACACAACCTCTGCTTCTATACTTTTACAGAAATATTCACCTTCACTTTGTATTCTGTTATAAAAAATATATACCCTCTGTGTGTACTCAGTTTTAAAATAAATACTAAATCTATTTGTACTGTTTTATAAGAAATATACACCCTATATATGTACTCTGTTTTAAAACAAATACAACTCCTATTTCTATACTTCTATAAAAATTTTACACCTTTAATTTTTACTCTGTTATAAAAAATATACTCCCCTCTACCTGTACTCTGTTTTAAAATAAATACACCCTCTGTTTTTACTTTGTAATAAGAAATATTCACCCCTCATTTAATACTCTGTTTTAAAATATGTATACCCTCTTGTTGTACTCTCTTTAAAAATAAATACTAACTCCATTTTTACACTGTTATGGGAAATATACATAATCTACATGTACCCTGCTTTAAAATAAATACACCCCCTATTTCTACACTGTTATAAAAATTAAAAAATCTCAATTTGTACTCCGTTATAAAAAATATACTCCCTTTACCTGTACACAGTTTTACAACAAACACAACCTTTGTTTCTACACTGTTATAAAAAATATTCACCCTCACTTTGTACTCTGGTATAATAAATATATACCCCCTGGTTGTACTCTGTTTTATACTAAATACACCCTCAATTTGTACTCTGTTATAAAAATATACTCCCTCTACGTGTTCTCTGTTTTGTAATAAACACAACCTCTTTTTCTACTCTGATACAAAAAATATTCACCTTCATTTTGAACTCTGTTATAAAAATATATAACCTCTGTGTGTACTCTGCTTTAAAATAAATTCTACATCTACTCATTCTCTGTTATAAAAAATATACACCCTATAAATGTACTGTTTTAAAACAAATACACCCCCCAAATTCTACACTGGTATAAAAATTATACACCCTCAATTTGTACTCTGTATAAAAATTATACTTACTCTTCCTGTGCTCTATTTTAAAATAAATACAACCTCTGTTTCTACTCGGTAATAAAAAATATTACCCTCATTTAGTACTCTTGTTTTAAAATATATATACCCTCTATATGTACTCTCTTTTAAAATAAATACTTTCTCTATTTTTACTCTGATATAAAAAATATACAGCCTCTACATGTGCTGTGTTTTAAAACAAATATACCCCCTACTTCCACACTGCTATAAAAATTTTGCACCCTCTATGTGTACTCTGTTATAAAAATATACTCCCTTTACCTGTACTCTGTTTTAAAATAAATACAACATTTGTTTCTACTCTGTAATATAAAATATTCACCCTTATTTAGTACTCTGTTTTAAAATATATATACCCTCTAGTTGTACTCTCTTTTAAATAAATACTATCTCTATTTTTACTCTGTTATAATGTACACCATCTACATGTACCCTTTTATAAAATAAATACACTATTTCTACACTGTTTTTAAAAATTATACACCCTCAATTTTTACTCTGTTATAAAAATACACACCCTCTACATGTACTCTGTTTTAAAATAAATACACCCTCTTTTTTTACACTGTTATAAAATTTATACGCCCTCAATTTGTTACTCTGTTATAAAACATATATTCCCATCTACCTGTACTCTGTTTAACAATAAACACAACTTCTGTTTCTACTCTGTTATGAAAATTTTTCACCCTCACATTGTACTCTGTTATTAAAAAGTATGTACCTCCTGGCTATATTTGTTTTAAAGCAAATAGTACCACTCTTTGTACTCTGTTATAAAAAATATAAACCCTATACATGTACTCTGTTTTAAAACAAATACACCCTCAAATTCTACACTGCTGTAATAATTATACACCCTCAATTTGTACTTTTATAAAAAATAAACTAACACTACCTGTACTCTATTTTAAAATAAATACAACCTCTGTTTCTACTCCGTAATAAAAAATGTTTACCCTCATTTATTACTCTGTTTTAAAATAAATATATCCCTCTAAATATCCTCTCTTTTAAAATAAATACTACCTCTATTTTGTACTCTGTTATGAAAAATATACACCCTATACATTTACTCTGTTTTAAAATAAATACACTCTCTATTTCTACTCTGTTATAAAATTTATATACCCCTCAATTTGTACTCTGTTATAAAAAACATACTCCCTCTACCAGTAATCTGTTTTACATATAAACACAACCTCTCTTTCTACTCTGTTATAAAAATTATTCACCCTCATTTTGTACTCTGTTATAAAAAATATATACCCTCTGAGTGTACTGTGTTTTAAAATAAATACTACCCTCCTATTTGTACTCTGTTATAATAAATGTACACAATATATATGTACCCTAGTTTTAAAAAAAATACACCCATTATTTCTACATGGCTATAAAAATTTAACACCCTCAAATTGTACTCCCTTATAAAAAATATACTCCATGAACCTGTACTCTGTTTTAAAATAAGCACAACATCTGTTTCTGCTCTGTTATAAAAATATTATCCCTCACAATGTACTCTGTTTTAAATAATATATACCCCCTGGGTGTGCTCTGTTTTAAAATAAATACTACTTCTATTTGTACTCTGTTATAAAAAATATGCACAAAATATATGTACTCTGTTTTAAAACAAATACACCCCCTATTTCTACACTGCTATGAAAATTTTACACCCTCTCAATTTGTACTCTGTAATAAAAAATATACTCCCTCTACCTGTACTCTGTTTTAAAACCAATACTTCCTCTGTTTCTACTCTGTAATAAAAAATCTTCACCCTCACTTAGTACTCTGTTTTGGAATATATATACAATCTAGTTGTACTCTCTTTTAAAATAACTACTACCTCTTTATGTACTCTGTTATAAAAAATATACACCCTCTTCATGTACTCTGTTTTAAAATAAATACCCCCGCTATTTCTACACGGTTATAAAAATTACACACCCTCAATTTGTACTGTGTTATAAAAAATATACTCCCTCTACCTGTACTCTGTTTTAAAATAAATACAACCTATGTTTCTAAACTGTAATAAAAAATATTTCCCCTCATTTAGTACTCTGTTTTAAAATATATATACTCTCTTGTTGCACTCTGTTTTAAAATAAATGCACCCTCTATTTCTACACAGTTATAAAAATTATACACCCTCTAATTTTTACTCTGTTATAAAACATATACTCCCTCAACCTTTACTCTGTTTTACAATAAACACAACCTCCGTTTCTACTCTGTTGTAAAAAACATTCACCCACACTTTGTACTCTGTTATAAAAAGTATATACCCTATGGGTGTAATTGTTTTAAAATAAATACTACCTCTATTTGTACTCTGTTGTAAAAAATGTACACCCTATGTATATACTCGGTTTTAAAACAAATATACCTACAATTTCTACACTGCTATAAAAATTATACACCCTCAATTTGTAATCTGTTATAAGAAATATACTCCCCTCTACCTGTACTCTGTTTTAAAATAAATACAACCTCTGTTTCTACTCTGTAATAAAATATATTCACCCTAATTTAGTACTCTGTTTTAAAATATATATACTCTCTAGTTGTACTCTCTTTTAAAATAAATACTATCTGTTATTTTACTCTTTTATAAAAAATATACATACTCTACATGTACTCTCTTTTAGAATAAATACACCTTCTATTTCTACACTGTTATAAAAATTATACAACCTCAATTTGTACTCTGTAATAAAAAATATTCTCTCTCTACCTGTACTCTGTTTTACAATAAACACAACCTCTGTTTCTACTCTGTTATAAAAAATATTCACAATCACTTTGTACTCTGTTATAAAAATTATATACCCTCTGGCTTTACTCACTTTTAAAATAAATTTTAACTCTATTTGTTCTCTGTAATAAAATGTATACACAATATACATGTACTCTGTTTAATACAAATACACCGCCTAATTCTACACAGCTATAAAAATTATACACCCTCAATATGTGCTCTCTTATACAAAATATACTCACTCTACCTGTACTGTGTTTTACAATAAACACAACCTCTGTTTCTACTCTGTAATAAAAAATATTCACCCTCATTTAGTACTCTGTTTTAAAATATATATACCCTCTAGGTCTACTCTCTTTTAAAATAAATACTATCTCTATTTGTACACTGTTATAAAAATATACACCCTCCACATGTACTCTGTTTTAAAATAAATACACCCTCTATTTCTACACTGTTATAAACATTATACACCCTCCATTTGTACTCTGTTATAAAAAATATACTCCCTCTACCTGTACTCTGTTTTAAAAATGTACACACTGTATAAATGTACTGTTTTAAAACAAATACACCCCCTAGTTCTACACTGCTATAAAATTGTACACCATCAATTTGTACCCTGTTATATAAAATATGCTATCACTAACAATACTCTGCTTTAAAATAAATACAACCTCTGCTTCTACTCTGTAATAAAAAATATTCACCCTCTTTTAGTACTCTGTTTTAAAATATATACACCCTCTATTTCTACACTGTTATAAAAATTATAAACCCTCAGAGTTGTACTCAGTTATAAAAATATACTCCCTCTAACTTTACTCTGTTTTAAAATAAACATAACCGTCTGTTTCTACTCTGTTATAAAAAATATTCACCCTCACTTTGTACTCTGTTATAAAAAATATGTACCCCTCTGGGTGTACTCTGTTTAAAAATAAATACTACCTCTAATTTTTCTCTGTTATAAAAATGTACACCCACAAATTTTGCTATGGTATAAAAAACATACACCTTCAATTTTTACTATGTTATAAAAAATATACACCCTCTGCATGTACTCTCTTTTAATATAAATACACCCTGTATTTCTACTCTGTTATAAAAAATGTAATCCCTTAATTTGTATTCTGTCTTGAAAAATAATCTCCTTTTACATGTACTATTTTTAAAATGAATACATCCTCTATTTCTACTATGTTATAAAAAAGCTCACCCTCATTTAGTTCTGTTTTAAAATATATGTACCCTCTAGTTGTACTCTCTTTTAAAATAAATACTATCTCTATTTGTGCTCTCTTATAAAAAATATACACTCTCTACGTGTACTCGGTTTTAAAATTAAAAGTACCCTCTATATCTACTCGGTTATAAAAATATACACCCACACTTTATACACTGTTATAAAAATATATGCACTCGAGGTGTACTCTTTTTAAAATAACTTCTACTGCTATTTGTACTCTGGTATAAAAATATACCACCTCTACATGTACTCTGTTTTAAAATAAATAGTACCTATATTTATTCTCTGTTATAATAAAATACACCATCAAATTTTACTATGTTATAAAAAATACACACTCTCAATTTTTACTGTGTTATTAAAAAATATACACCCTCTGCATGTTCTGTGATTTAAAATAAATACACCCTGTATTTCTACACTTTTATAAAAATTATACACCCTAAATTTTACTCTGTTATAAAAAATATACCCCCTCTACCTGTACTCTGTTTTGAAATTAATACAACCTTTGTTTCTACTCTTTTATTAAAAATACTCACCCTCACTTTCTACTTTGTAATAAAAAATATACACCCTCTGGGTGTACTCTGTTTTAAAATAAATACTACCACTCACTCTACTCTGGTATAAAATATATACACCCACAAATTTTACTATGTTATAAAAAATATACACTACAATTTTTACTGTGTTATAAAAATATACATCCTCTGCATGTACTCTGTTTTAAAATAAATACGCCCTTTCTTTTCTACTCTCTTATAAAATATATACAAACTCAATTTTTACTCTGTTTTGAAAAATATACTCATTTTACATGTACTCTGTTTTAACAAAAATAAAGCCTCCCTTTCTACACTGTTATAAAAAATATTCACCCCTCATTTAGTACTCTGTTTTAAAATATATATACCCTCTAGGTGTACTCTCTTTTAAAATAAATACTATCTCTATTTGTACACTGTTATAAGAAATATACACCCTCTACATGTACTCTCTTTTAAAATAAATACACCCTCTATTTCTACAGGGGTATAAAAATATACACCCTCAATTTTTACTGTGTTATAAAAAATATACATCCTCTACATATACTCTGTTTTTAAAATAAAAGCAACCTGTATATCTACTCTGTTAGCAAAAATATACACCCACACTTTATAAACTTTTATAAAAATGTATACACTCTAGGTGTACTCTTTTTTAAGAATAGATACTACTGCTATTTTTACTCTGTTAAAATTATATACACCGTATTCATGATCTCTGTTTTAAAATAAATATAGAATTTATTTCTATACTGTTATAAAAATTATACACCCTCAATTTTTACTCTGTTATAAAAAATATACTCCCTCTACCTGTACTCTCTTTATAATAAATACAACCTCAGTTTCTTACTCCATTATAAAAAATATATACCCTCTAGGTGTACTCTGTTTTAAAATAAATATAACCTGCATTTGTACTCTGTTATAAAAAATATACACCGTCTACATGTACTCTGTTTTAAAATGAATACACCCTCTATTTCTACACTGTTAGAAATATTATACACCCTCAATTTATACTCTGTTATAGAAAATATACTCCCTCTACCTGTATTCTGTTTTACAATAAACACCACCTCTGTTTCTACTCTGTTATAAAAATATTCACCCTCATTTTGTACTCTGTTATAAAAATATATACCCTCTGGGTATACTATCTTTTAAAATAAATACTACCTCTATTTGTACTCTGCTATAAAAATATACACCCTCTACAGGTACTCTAGTTTAAAATAAATACACCCTCTATTTCTTCAGTGTTTTAAAATTATACACCCTCTATTTGTACTCTGTTATAAAAAATATACTTTCTCTACCTGTACTCAGTTTTAAAATAAATACATCCTCTGATTCTACTCTGTTATATAAAATATTCACCCTCACTTTGTACTCTGTTATAAAAATATACACCCTCTACATATACCCTGTTTTAAAATAAATGCAGCCTCTATTTCTACAGTGTTTTAAAATTATAAACCCTCAATTTGTACTCTGGTATAAAAAATATAGTCCTTCTACCTGTACTCTCTTTTAAAATAAATACAACCTCTGTTTCTACTCTTTTATAAAAAATATTCACCCTCACTTTGTACTCTGTTATAAAAAATATATACCCTCTTGGGTGTACTCTGTTTTAAAAGAAATACTGCCTCTTTTTTGTACTTTGTTATAAAAATTATACACCCTCTACATGTACTCTGTTTTAAAATAAATGCACCTCTCTCTTTCTACACTGTTATAAAAATTATACACTCTCAATTTGTACTCTGTTATAGAAAATATGCACCCTCAACATGTACCCTCTTTTAAAATAAATGCACCCTCTCTTTCTACAGTGTTTTATTATTATACACCCTCAATTTGTACTCTGTTATAAAAAATATACTCCCTCTACCTGAATCTTTTTAAAACAAATACAAACTCTGTTTCTACTCTGTTACGAAAATATTCACCCTTACTTTGTACTCTGTTATAAAAATATATGCCCTCTGTTTGTACTCTGTTTTAAAGTAAATACTACCTCTAACTGTACTCTGTTATAAAAAATATACACCCACTAATTTTACTATGTTATAAAATATATACACCACACTTTTTACTGTGTTATGAAAAATATATATCCTCTCCATGGACTCTCTTTTTAAAACAAATACACCCAGTACTTCCATGCTGTTATAAAATATATACACGCTCAATTTGTACTCTGTTTTGAAAAATATACTCATTTTACGTGTACTCTATTTTAACATAAATACAGCCTCCCTTTCTACAATGTTATAAAAAATATTCACCCTCATTTCATACTCTGTTTTAAAATATATATACCCGCTATGTGTACTCTCTTTTAAAGTAAATAGTACCTTTCTTTGTACTCTGTTATGGAATATATTCACCCTCACTTTGTACACTGTTATAAAAATATATACCCTGTATGTGTACTCAGTTTAAAAAATAATGATACCTATAATTGTACTCTGTTATAATAAAATACACACACAAAGTTTACTATGTTATAAAAAATATACACTCTCAATTTGTACTGTGTTATAAAAAATATTCACCCTCTGCATGTTCTCTGTTTTAAAATAAATACACCCTCTATTTCTACTCTGTTATAAAAAATATACACCCTCAACATGTACTCTGTTTTAAAATAAATACACCCTGCATTTCTACAGTGTTTTAAAATTATGCACCCTCAATTTGCTATCTGTTATAAAAAATATACTCCCTCTACATATACTCTCTTTTGAAATAAATACAACCTCTGTTTTCTTACTCTGTTATAAAAAATATATACCCTCACTTTGTACTTTGTTATAAAAAATATGCTCCGTGTACCTGTACTCTGTTTTACAATAAACACAACCTCTGTTTCTACTCTGTTATAAAAATATTCACCCTCACTTTGTACTCTGTTATAAAAAATATATACCCTCTTGGTGTACTCTGTTTTAAAATAAATACTACCTCAGTTTCTACTCTGTAATAAAAAATATACACCCTCATTTATTATTGTGTTTTAATATATATATACTCTCTAGTTGTACTCTCTTTTAAAATAAATACTACCACTCTCTGTTCTGTGTTATAAAAATATACACCCAATACTTCTACTCTGTTTTTAAACAAATACACCCCCTATTTCTACACTGCTATAAAAATTATACACCCTCAATTTGTACTCTGCTATAAAAAATATACTTCCTCTACCTGTACTATGTTTTAAAATAAATACAACCTCTGTTTCTACTCTGTAATAAAAAATATTCACTCTCATTTTGTACTCTGTTTTAAAATATATATACACTCTAGATGTACTGTCTTTAAAATAAATACTGTCTCTATTTGTACTCTGTTATGAAAATATACACCCTCTAAAGGTACTCTGTTTTAAAATAAATACACACCCTCTTTCTACACTGTTATAAAAACTATACACATTCAATTTGTACTCTGTAATAAAAAATACACTCCCTCTACCTGTACTCTGTTTTAAAATAAACATAACATCTGTTTCTACTCTGTTATAAAAAATATTCACCCTCACTTTTTACTCTGTTATAAAAATATATACCCTCTGGGTGTACTCTGTTTTAAAATAAATACTACCTCTATTTGTACTCTGCTATAAAAAATACACACCCTCAATTTGTACTATGTAATAAAAAATATGCTCCCTCTACCTGTGCTCTGTTTTAAAATAAATACAACATCTGTTTCTACTCTTTTATAAAAAATATTCACCCTCACTTTTTACTCTGTTATAAAAATATATACCCTCTGGGTGTACTCTGTTTAAAATAAATACTACCTCTATTTGTACTCTGTTATAAAAATATACACCATATACACGTACTTGGTTTTAAATCAAATACACCCCCATTTCTACACTGCAATAAAAATTATACACCCTCAATTTGTACTCTGTTATAAAAAATATGCTCCCTCTACCTGTACTCTGTTTTAAAATAAATGCTACCTCTGTTTCTACTCTGTAATAAAAAATATCACCCCTCATTAATAGTCTGTTTAAAATATATATACCCTCTACGTTGTACTCTCTTTTGAAATAAATACTATCTCTATTTGTACTCTATTATAAAAAATATACACCCTCTACACGTACTCTGTTTTAAAATAAATACACCCCTCTGTTTCTACATTATTATAAAAATATACACCCTCAATTTGTACTCTGTTATAGAAAATATACTCCGTTTACCTGTACTCTGTTCTACAATAAGCACAACGTCTGTTTCTACTGTGTTATAAAAAATATTCACCCTCACTTTGTAATCTGTTATAAAAATATATACCCTCTGGGTGTACTCTGTTTTAAAAAATATACCTCTATTTGTACTCTGTTATAAAAAATGTATGCTGTATACATGTACTCTGTTTTAAAACAAATTCACTTCCTGTTTCTACTATGCTGTGATAATTATGCACCCTCAATTTGTACTCTGTTATAAAAAAAATATACTCCCTCTCCGTGTAGTCCATTTTAAAATAAGTACAACCTCTGTTTCTACTCTGTAATAAAAATATTCACCCTAGTTTAGTCCTCTGTTATAAAAAATATATACCCTCTGGCTGTACCTTGTTTTAAAATAAATACTACCACTATTTGTACTCTGTTATAAAAAATATACACAATATACATGTAGTCTGTTTTAAAACAAATACACTCCCTATTTCTACAATGCTATAAAAATTGTACACCCTAATTTGTACTCTGTTATAAAAAATATACTCCCTCTACCTGTTCTCTCCTTTAAAATAAATACAACCTCTGTTTCTACTCTGTAATAAAAATTGTACACCCCAATTTGTACTCTATTATAAAAATATATCTCCTCTCTACCTGTACTCTTTTTAAAATAAATACAACCTCTGTTTACTACTCTATATTAAAAAATATTCACCCTCATTTAGTACTCTGTTTTAAAATTTATATACCCTCTGGTTGTACTCTCTTTTTAAATAAATACTATCTCTATTTGTACTCTGTTATAAAAAAATACACATTCTACATGTACTCTGTTTTAAAATACATACACCCTCTATTTCTACACTGTTATAAAAATTATACACCCTCAATTTGTACTCTTTTATTAAAAATATACCCCCCTCTACCTGTACTCTCTTTTACAATAAACATAACACTTTTCTACTCTGTTATAAAAAATATTCACCCTCACTTTGTACTTGTTTTATAATAAATATATGCCCTCTTGGTGTACTCTGTTTTAAAATAAATACTACCTCTATTTCAATTCTGTTATAAAAGATATACACCCTAAGAATGTACTCTATTTTAAAACAAATACACCCCCTATTTCTACACTGCTATAAAAATTATACACCCTCAACTTTTACTCTGTTATAAAAAATATACTCCCTCTGCCTGTACTCTGTTTTAATTTAAATACATCCCTCTGTTTCTACTCTGTAATATTAAATATTCACCCTCATTTAGTACTCTGTTTTAAACTATATATACACTCTGGTTGTGCTCTCTTTTAAAATAAATACTATCACTTTTTGTACTCTGTTATAAAAAATATTCACCCTATATGTGTACTCTGTTTTAAAATAAATACACCCTCTATATTCTACACTGTTTTAAAAATTATACAATCTCAATTTGTACTCTGTTATAAAAAATATACTGCCTGTACCTGTACTCTGTTTTGAAATAAATAGAACCTCTGTTTCTACTCTGTAAAATAATAATATACACCCTCATTTAAGTACTCGGTTTTATAATATATATACACTCTATATGTATTCTTTTAAAATAAATACTATCCCTTTGTACTCTGTTATATTAAATATACACCCTCTATATATACTCTCTTTTAAAATAAATACATCCTCTATTTCTACACTGTTATTAAAATTATACACCCTCAATTTGTACTCTGGTATAGAAATTATAATGCCTCTACCTGTACTCTGTTTTAAAATAAATACAACCTCTGTTTCTACTCTGTAATAAAAAATATTCACCCTCATTGAGTACTCTGTTTTAAAATAAATATACCCTCTTAGTTGTACTCTCTTTTAAAATAAATAATTTCTATTTGTATCTTGTTATAAAAAATATACTCCCTCCACATGTACTCTGTTTTAAAATATATACACCCTCTATTTCTACACTGTTATAAAATTTATATACCCTCAATTTGTACTCTGATATAAAAAATAAACTCCCCTCTACATGTACTCTCTTTTTAAAATAAATAAAACCTGTTTTTCTAATCTGTAATAAAAAATATTCACCCTCATTTAGTACTCTGTTTTAAAATATATATACCCTCTAGTTGTACTCTCTTTTAATATAAATGCTATCCTCTATTTTTACTCTATTATTAAAAATATACACCCTATACACATAATCTGTTTTAAAATAAATACACCCCCCTATTTCTACACTGTTATAAAAATAATACACCCTCAATTTGTACTCTGCTATAAAAAAATAACTCCCTCTACCTGTACTCTGTTTTAAAATAAACACAACCTGTGTTTCTACTCTATAATAAAAAATATTCACCCTCATTTACTACTCTGTTTTACAATTTATATACCCTCTAGTTCTACTCTCTTTAAAATAAATACTATCTCTATTAGTACTCTGTTTTCAAAATATATACACCCTCTACATGTACTCTGTTTTAAAATAAATACACCCCCTATTTCTACACTGTTATAAAAATTATACACCCTCAAATTGTACTCTGTTATAAAAAATATACTCCCTCTACCTGTTCTCTGTTTTACAATAAACACAACCTCTGTTTCTACTCTGTTATAAAAATATTCAACCACACTTTGTACTCTGTTATAAAAAATATATACCCTCTGGGTGTTCTTCTGTTTTAAATTAAATACTACCTCTATTTGTACTCTGTTATAAAATATACACAGCCTATACATATACTCTGTTTTAAAACAGATACACCCAATATTTCTACACAGCTATAAAAATTATACACCCTTAATTTGTACTCTGTTATAAAAAATATACTCCCCTCTTCCTGTACTCTGTTTTAAAACAAAT
Organism: Ateles fusciceps; assembly: GCA_036589455.1. Lineage (NCBI taxonomy): Eukaryota > Metazoa > Chordata > Mammalia > Primates > Atelidae > Ateles > Ateles fusciceps. The sequence goes on along the minus strand of JAZHEH010000863.1, from coordinate 31,921 downwards.
ACGACCTTGTTTCTACTCTGTAATAAAAAATATTCACCCTCATTTAATACTCTGTTGTAAAATATATATGCAATCTATTTGTACTCTCTTTTAAAATAAATACTATCACTATTTGTACTCTGATATAAAAATTACTACACCCTATACACTGTACTCTGTTTTAAAATAAATATGCCCCTTATTTCTACACTGTTATAAATATTATACAGCCTCAATTTTTACTCTGTTATAAAAAATATACTCCCTCTACCTGTACTCTGTTTTAAAGTAAATACAACCTCTGTTTCTACGCTGTAATAAAAAATATTAACCCTCATTAATACTCTGTTTTGAAATGTATACAACCTCTAGTTGTACTCTCTTTTAAAATATATACTAGCTCTATTTGTACTCTGGTATAAATATATACACCCTCTACATGTACTCTGTTTTAAAATAAATACACCCTCTATTTCTACACTGTTATAAAAATTATACACCCTCAATTTGTAATCTGTTATAAAAAAATATGCTCCCTCTACATGTACTCATGTTTAAAATAAACACACTCTTTATTTCTACACTGTTATAAAAAGTATTCACTCTCAATTTGTACTCTGTTATAAAAAATATACTCCCTCTACCTGTTCTCTGCTTTACAATAAACACAGCCTCTGTTTCTACTCTGTTATAATAAATATTGACCCTCAGTTTGTACTCTGTTTAAGTATATATATACCCTCTAGGTGTACTCGGTTTTATAATAAATACTTCCTCTATTTGTACTCTGTTATAAAAAATATACTCCCTCTATCTGGGCTCTGTTTTAATTTAAATACAACCTCTGTTTCTACTCTGTTACAAAAATATTCACCCTCATTTAGTACTCTGTTTTAAAATATATATACCCTCCAGTTGTACTCTCTTTTAAAATAAATACCATTTCTATTTGAACTCTGTTATTAAAAATATTCACCCTGTACATGTACTCTGTTTTAAAATAAATACACCCTCTATTTCTGCACTGTTATAAAATTTATACACCCTCAATTTGTTCTCTGTTATAAAAAACATACTCCCTCTTCCTGTACTCTGCTTTACAATAAACGCAACTTCTGTTTCTACTCTGTTATTAAAAATATTCACCCTCACATTGTAGTCTGTTTAAAAAATATGTACCCTCTGGGTGTGCTCTGTTTTAAAATGATTACTACCTCTATTTGTACTCTCTTTTTAAAAATATACACCTTATACATGTACTCCATATTAAAACAAATACACCCCCTACTTCTACACTGCTATAAAAATTATACAACCTCAATTTGTACTTGTTATAAAAAATATACTCCCTCTACCTGTTCTCTGTTTGTTTTAAAATAAATACAACCTCTGTTTCTACTCTGTAATAAAAAATATTCACCCTCATTTAGTACTCTATTTTAACCCTCTAGTTGTACTCTCTTTTAAAATAAATACTATCACTATTTGCACTCTGTTATAAAAATATACACCCTCTACATGTACTCTGTTTTAAAATAAATAAACCCTCTGTTTCTACACTGTTATAAAAATTATACACCCTCAATTTGGTCTCTGGACGTCCACTCAGATAGATCCTAGTCTGAGGGTTGGCTGTCACACGGACGACGGGTGGATGGATCCACGGAGATTTGAAGAAACCAGCACAAAAAGGCTGAAAACACCTGAAGTCAGAATGCCTCCTACAGACGATTGCAGTGCCTCATCACCAATTCAACAAGGCCTGATAGAAAATGAATGTGAGGAATCAACAGAATCAGGCTTCAGAAGGTGGATAATGAGAAACTTCTGTGAGCTAAAGAACATGTTCTAGCCCAATGCAAGGAAACTTAGAACCTTGAAAAAGGTTTCACGAAATATTCATGAGAATGGACAATTTAAAGAGGAATATAAGTGAATTAATGGAGCTGAAAAACACAATACGAAAACTTCAAGAAGTATGCACAAGTTTTAACAGTCAAATTGATCAAGCAGGGGAAAGGATTTCAGAGGTCGAAGACCAACTTAACGAAATAAAACGAGAAGACAAGATTAGAAAAAAGGGTAGAAAGGAATGAGCAAAGTCTCCAAGAAATATGGGACTATGTGAAAAGACCTAATCTACGTTTGATAGGTGTACCTGAATGTGAGGAAGAGAATGAATCCAAGCTGGAAAATATTTTTCAGGGTATTATCCAGGAAAACTTTCCTAACCTAGCAAGGCAAGGCAATGCCCAACTCCAGGTAATGCAGAGAACACCACAAAGATATTCCTCAAAAAAGCAACCCCAAGGCACATAATCATTAGATTCATCAGGGTTGAAGCGAAGGAGAAAATACTATGGGCGGCCAGAGAGAAAGTCAGGTTGCCCACAAGGGGAAGCCTATCCGACTCACAGCTGATGTCTCAGCAGAAACCCTACAAGCCAGAGGAGAGTGGGCGCCAATATTCAACATCCTTAAAGAAATGAACTTTCCACCCAGAGTTTCATATCCAGCCAAACTAAGTTTCATAAGTGAAGGAAAAATAAAATTTTTTGCAAACAAGCAAGTACTCAGAGATTTCATTACCACCACACCTGCTTTAAAGAGCTTCTGAAGGAGGCACTATGTATAGAGGGGAACAACCAGTATCAGCCACTTCAAAGGACCCATCAGTAAGCTGCATCCAGATCCATCTTACATGCAAGGATATACAGAGACTCAAAACAAAGGGATGGAGGAGGATTTGCCAACCAAATGGCGAGACAAACAAAAAAAAAAAAAGAAAAGCAGTAGTTGTAATTCTCATCTCTGATAAAATAGACTTTAAAGTAATAGAAACTGAAAGAGATAAGAAGGACATTGTATAATGGTAGAGGGATCAATGTAAGGGGAAAAGCTAACGACCCTAAGTCTATGCGCACCCAATACAGGAGCACCCAGATACATAGGGCAACTTCTGGTGACTTACAAAGAGACTTGGACTCCCACACAATAATAGTGGGAGACTTTAACATTACATTGTCAATATTGGACAAATTAATGAGACAGAAAGTTAAGAAGGATACCCGGGACTTGAACTTAAACCCCAAACAAGTAAACTTAATAAATATTTACAGAACTCTCTACTCCAAATCCACAAAATATACATTTTTTTCAGTAACACATCACAATTATTCTAAAAGTAAAAAAAAAATATGCTCTGTTAAAAATATATACACCCTCTACTTGTACTCTGTTTTAAATTAAATAAATCCACTATATCTACACTATTATAAAAATTATACACCCTCAATTTGTTCTCTGTTATATAAAGTATACCCCCTCTACCTGTACTCTGCTTTCCAATAAACACAACCTCTGTTTCTACTCTGTAATAAAAAATATTAACCCTCATTTAGTACTCTGTTATAAAATATATATACCATCTAGTTTTACTCTCTTTTAAAATAAATACTATCTCTATTTGTTCTCTGTTATAAAAAATATACTCCCTCTAAATGTACTCGGTTTTAAAATAAATACACCATCTATTTCTGCATTGTTATAAAAATTATACAACATCAATTTGTACTCTGTTATAAAAAATATACTCCCTCTACCTGTTCTCTCTTTTACAATAAACGCAACTTCTTTTTGCACTCTGTTAAAAAAATATTCACCCTCACTTTGTACTCTGTTATAAAAAATATATACCCTCTGGGTGTACTCTGTTTTAAATTAATACTACCACTATTTGTACTCTGTTATAAACTATATACACAATATACATGTACTCTGTTTTAAAGCAAATTCACCCCCATTTCTACACTGCTATAAAAATTATACACCCTCAATTTGTACTCTGTTATAAAAAATATACTCCCCGTACCTGTACTCTGTTTTAAAATAAATACAACCTATGATTCCACTCTGTAATAAAAAATATTTACCCTCATTTAATACTCTGTTTTAAAATATATATTCAATCTGCTTGTACTCTCTTTTAAAATAAATACTATCACTATTTCTACTCTGTTATAAAAAATATACACCCTATACATGTACTCTGTTTTAAAACAAATACACCTCGAATTTCCACACTGTTATAAAAATTATACACCCTCAATTTGTACTCTGTTATAGAAAATATACTCCCTCTACCTGTACTCTGTTTTGCAATAAACAAAACCTTTGTTTCTACACTGTTATAAAAAGTATTCTCCCTCACTTTGTACTCTGTTATAAAAAATATATACCCTCTGGGTGTACTCTGTTTTAAATTAATACTACCTCTATTTGTACTCTGTTATAAAAAATATACACCCTATACCTGTACTCTGTTTTAATACAAATACATCCCCTATTTCTACACTGCTATGAATATTATACACCCTCAATTAGTACTCTGTTATAAAAAATATACTCCTTCTACCTGTACTCTGTTTTAAAATACAACCTCTGTTTCTACCCTGTAATAAAAAGTATTCACCCTTATTTTGTGCTCTGTTTTAAAATACATATACCCTCTAGATGTGCTGTCTTTTAAAATAAATACTATCTCTATTTGTGCTCAGTTACAAGAAATATACACCCTCTACATGTACACTGTTTTAAAATAAATACACCCACTATTTCTACACTGTTATAAAAATTATACACCCTCATTTTGTGCTCTGTTATAAAAAATATACTCCCTCTACCTGTACTCTGTTTTAAAATAAATACTACATCTGTTTCTACACTGTAATAAAAATATTCACCCTTATTTAGTACTCTGTTTTAAAATATATATGCCCACTATTTGTACTTTTTTAAAATAAATACTACCTCTATTTTTACTCTGTTATAATAAATATACATCTTCTACATGTACCCTATTATAAAATAAATACACACTCTATTTCTACACTGTTTTAAAAATTATACACCCTCAATTTTTTCTCAGTTATAAAAAATATACTCCTTCTACCTGTACTCTGTATTACATTAAACACAACCTCTGTTTCTACACTGCTATAAAAAATATTCACCCTCACTTTGTACTGTGTTATAAAAAATATATACCCTCTATTTGTACTCTCTTTTAAAATAAATACTGTCTCTATTTGTACTCTGTTATAAAAAATATAAACCGTATACATATACTCTGTTTTAAAACAAGTACACCCCCTATTTCTACACTGCTATAAAAATTATACACCCCCAATTTGTACTCTGTTATAAAAAATATACTCCGTCTACCTGTACTCTGTTTTAATTTAAATACAAAGTCTGTTTCTACTCTGTAATAAAAAACATTCACCCTAATTTAGTACTATGTTTCAAAATATTTTTACCCTCTAGTTGTAGTCTATTTTAAACTAAATGTTATCCCTATTTTTACTCTGTTGTAAAAAATATACACCCTCTACATGTACTCTGTTTTAAAGTAATTACACCCTGAATTTCTACACTGTTATAAAATCATACATCCTCAATTTGTACTCTGTTATAAAAAATATACTCCTTCTACCTGTATTCTGTTTTACAATAAACACAAACTCTGTTTCTATTCTGTTATATAAAATATTCACCCTCACTTTGTACTCTGTTATAAAAAATATATAACCTCAGGGAGTATTCTGTTTTAAAATAAATACTACGTCTATTTTTGCTCTGTTATAAAAAATATACAGTTTATGCTTGTACTTTGTTTTAAAACAAATTCACCCACTATTTCTACATTTCTATAAGAATTTTATACCCTCAATTTGTGCTCTGTTATAAAAACATACTCCCTCTACCTGTACTCCATTTAAAAATAAATACAACCTCTGTTTCTACTGTGTAATAAAAAATATTCACTCTTATTTAGTACTCTGTTTTAAAATATATGCACCCTCTAGTTGTACTCTCTTTGAAAATAAATACTATCACTTTTTTACACTGTTATAAAAATATACACCCTCTACATATTCTCTGTTTTAAAATAAATGCACCCTCTATTTCTACACTTTTATAAAAATTATACAATCTCAATTTTTACTCTGTTATAAAAATATACTCCCTGTACCTCTACACTGTTTTCCAATAAAACAACCTCTGTTTCTACTCTGTTACAAAAATTATTCACCCTCAATTTGTACTCTGTTTTAAAAAATATATACCCTCTTTGTGTACTCTGTATTAAAATAAATGCAACCTCTATTGGTACTCTGTTATGGAAAATACACACCCTATAAATGTACTCTGTTTTAAAACAAATACACCCCCTATTTCTACACTGGTATAAAAATTTTACACCCTCAATTTGTACTCTGTTATACAAAATATACTCCCTCTACCTGTACCCTGTTATAAAATAAATAAAACCGCTGTTCCTACGTTGTAAAAAAAAATATTCACCCTCATTTATTACTCTGTTTCATAATATATATACCCTGTATGTGCATTTTTTTAAAATAAATAATATCTGTGTTTGTACTCTGTTATAAAATATATACACCAACTACATATACTCTGTTTTAAAATAATTGCACCCTGTATTTCTACACTGTTATAAAATCATTCGCCCTGAATTTGAACTGTGTTATAAAAAATATACTCCCTCTGCCTGTACTCTGTTTTACAATAAACACAAACACTGTTTCTACTCTGTTATAAAAAATATTCACCCACACTTTGTACTCTGTAAGAAAAAATATATACCCTCTGGGTGTTCTCTGTTTTAAAATAAATACTACCTCTATTTCTACTCTGTTATAAAAAATATACACCCTATACATGTACTCTGTTTTAAAACAAATACACCCCGTTTTTCCACACTGCTATAAAAATTATACACCCTCAATTTGTACTCTGTTATAAAAAATATACTCCCTCTACCTGTACTCTGTTTTAAAATGAATATAACCTCTGTTTCTAATCTGTAAAAAAATATTCACCCCTCATTTAGTACTCTGCTTTAATACATATATACCCTCTAGTTGTACTCTTTTTTAAATTAATATTATCACTATTTGCACTCTGTTATAAAAAATATACACCGTCTACATGTATTCTGTTTTAAAATAATTATACCCTGTATTTCTATACTGTTATAAAATCGTATACCCTCAATTTGTACACTTTTATAAAAAATATACTCCCTCTTCATGTACTCTGTTTTACAATAAACACAACCTCTGTTTCTACTCTGTTATAAAAATGTTCACGCTCCCTTTGTACTCTGTTATGAAAAATGTATACCCCTCTGGGTGTACTCTGTTTTAAATTAAATACTATCTCTATTTGTACTCTGTTATTAAAAATATACAAACAATGCATGTACTCTGTTGTAAAACAAATACAGAGGAGCTGCGGTTGTGCCCTTGGGATTTGCTTTTCTGAGAGAGGAGAAAGTGAAACTCCCACCTCCAGCTTTAAAGGAGATTTTCCCGAGGGCACTGCAAGGAGGCTCCTTTCTTTCGGTTCAGCACTATCAGCCCAAGTCAGAACCATGGCTCCAAAACAAAAACAAAAGAAAAAGTCATCACGTGGCAAAAAAAGCCCAAAGCCAATATTAGCTGCTAGTGAAGACATGGAACCAGTATATGGAGAGTATGGGTATCCAGAAATTTATCCTTTAGTGTTAACTACCAAGACGCAGGAAATATTTAACTGCCGAATAGATGAAGGATATCACAGATGAACAACCTTATAAGCTTATCCAATAAAGAAGATATTTTTGAGGACCTGCGCAACAGAGCTGCAGGTATCTATTTCCACCCGAGTCAAAAAAATTGTCCAGGAATATCCTGGAAATGAGCTTCTGCTTGTTTATGACAAAGACTTCAAATATGGACTTAACTTTTATCTTATTGGAACTGAAGAGGGCAAAGAAAACTATCTAAATCCGCCAGAAGTGCCAGAAGAACAAGAGGAATATAAAGAACATATTCCTGAAGATGTGTATGTTTATAAACCACCTGTCTCTAAACCATGGGTTTCTTTGGGCAGTGAAAAAGAAATTGAGGAAGAATTGGTTATGGAATCTACAAAGCAGATTACATATATGATTTCTCAAACGAAGTGAATTTGGTGCACCAGTTAAGTTTAGTGACCAGAATGCTTCCAGTGTAAAAGATGCCTATGTTGAATGTACAGCCTACCCCAGATAAAAATTTTACCCTTAAACAACTTGAGAAGATGTCGGCATGCAAGTAATCCCTCAAATAAAAGACATAAGCACTCAGACAGAATGGACATATCCCAAAAATGCTACCACGCAATATTATCCAAGAGAATTCTCAGAAGAGAAAAGAGACACTCAAACAATCAAAGCCTTTGGTTGATTTTCTTAACAATGCATCCATAAGTGTTGAAATAGCCCTGCAGCAAAATGAAATCTTGAACACATTTATTGATGACTGGAAATACCTCGCAGAAGAAGAAAGACCTTTGGGGATAAGACTCATACCCACCTAAAGAGTACCAGTCCTTTACCGACCTTCATAGCCCAACGGAGAAAATGATTACCTGTGTCTCATGGCATCCAACTATCTATGGGCTAATAGCTGTGTCAGTGGCCGTGTGAGTTTCTTTTGAAGACAAGAGTTTACTTTTCTGGTAAATTATTGCTGAGCCATCGCTGATTCTTTTTGGAGCTTCTACGATCCTATACATCCTCAGTTAATGCTGGAGAGCCCAGATGACATCTTCTGTTTCAAGTTCTGTCCGAGTGATCCTAATATCATTGCTGGAGGCTGTATAATGGGCAGATTGTCCTGTGGGGATATCACCGCACATGCAGATCGCATAAAAACATTAAGGCAGGTGGTAGTAAAAGTAAGAAAGCCACACTGAAGCCTATGTTTCTCCTTGAACCGGAGAGTAATAAAGAAGCAATGTATATCAGACACTGTGCAGTCTCTTCAATAGAGAGTGGACATAAGAAAGAAATTACAGATATACACTGGCTGTCTGACACATTTAGAGATTAACAGAATGGGCTCCGTCTTTAAAATCGAAGTGGAATATGCTGTCAGCTTGTCTACATGTTTAGCAGATTGCACAATATGTTTTTGGGATATTAGACCACAGAAACCTTTAACCCCTCAAACAACAGAGAAAAAGAAGGAAGAAAGTATTTGAAATTCCTTTTGATGTACCATCTACTTTTTTGCACCTAGATCTCTCCTGGAAACCTCTCAGTAAAGTAAGGCTGTCCAAGGGTGAAACAAGTTTAGACCACTGTCCAACCAAGAATAAGCCTAATGAAGACCATCTTCTTTACAAAACAGAAGACAAAACGTTAACACAGAGCAAAACAGTGAAGGCAGGAGAAATGAACCCATACCATAATCTTAGAAAGTGGGATGGCCAATCTTTCTCAAGCCAATAGATGACTTCTGCACAAAGTTCTTTGTGGGAGACAGAGGATGGCGAAGTGATATACACAGATTGGAAAATGGAAAAAGACCCTAAACTGGCCGACTTATGTCAAAGAAGCCAGTGAGCATCCACACCATTCATGACGGAACTGTCCACACTGTTCAGAGATCACCTTTCTACAATGACATTATTCTCACAGTTGGAGGGTGGAACGTGGCCATATGGAAAGAAGGTGTCATGACCCGGACCCCTCCTTCAGTCATGCTGTGCACCAAAAATGTACACCTCAGGCCACTGGTCCCTGAGTTGGCCCGGAGTTTTCTATATTGGCCGAGAAGATGGATATATCGATATCTGGGACCTTCTGGAGAAAACCCATGAACCTGCCCAGTCTCAAAACATTTGCATAACTATATCACCTACATCAAACCCTGGATCTTTTCTGCTAAACAGCAATTTATAGCCATAGCTGATTATTATGGAACACTGCATATATTAGAAATTCCTTGGACATTAAGTCGCCCTTCCACCAATGAGATGACAAGTGTTAATCACTACTTTAAAGAGAAGTCAAGCATTGGAATATGTAGAACAATGCAAAAATATTCGTGAGCAAGAAAAGAAAGAAATGGAACTAGAAATGGAGAAGAAAAAAACTGTAAAGTGTGGGTTTTGCAATGGCCACAGGGGGAAAAAGACAAGAACAGACGCAAACAGCCTGGCAACCTACATCTCGTTTCTTGAACAAAGGTCAAGAACACGGGGTACTGTTCAACATCTGCAGCTGCAAAAAAATGTGAGTTGCAGGCATGCTGTTCATAGCTTTCACACATACACAAAAGTCTTGAATATGAGGGGATTTCCTGTTTCTTAATATATATTGCACTTTATTAAAGTTGAAATTTTAAACTCAAAAAAAAAAAAAAAAAAAAACAAATACACCCCCTATTTCTGCACTGCTGAAAAAATTTTACACCCTCAATTTGTACTCTGTAATTAAAAATATACTCCGTCTACCTGTACTCTGTTTTAAAATAAATACAACCTCTGTTTCTACTATGTAAGAAAATATATTCACCCTCATTTACTACTGTTTTAAAATATATATACAATCTTGTTGTTTTTCTTTAAAATAAATACTACCACTATTTGTAGTCTGTTTTAAAAAAATATACACCCTCTACACGTACTCTGTTTTAAAATAAATACCCCCTCTATTTCTAAATGGTTATAAAAAATTATACACCCTCAATTTGTACTCTGTTATTAAAAAAATGTACTCCCTCTACTTGTACTCTGTTTAACAATAAACACTAACTCTCTTTCTACTCTATTATAAAAAATATTCACCCTCACTTTCCACTCTGTTATAAAAAATATATACCCTCTGGGTGTACTCCATTTTAAAATAAATACTACCCTCCATTTGTACTGTATTGTAAAAAATATACACCACATACATTTACTCTGTTTTAAAACAAATACACCTCCTTTTTCTACACAGGTATAAAAATTATACACCCTCAATTTGTACTCTGTTATAAAAAATATTCACCCTCATTTTGTACTCTGTTATAAAAAATATATACCCTCTGGGTGTACTCCATTTTAAAATAAATACTACCTCCATTTGTACTCTATTATAAAACATATACACCACATACATTTACTCTGTTTTAAATCAAACACACCCCATTTTTATACACAGGTATAAAATTTATACACCCTCAATTTGTACTCTGTTATAAAAAATATACTCCCTCTTCCTGTACTGTTTTAAAAAGAATACAATCTCGTTTTCTACTCTGTAAAAAAAAATTCACCCTCATTCAGTACTCTGTTTTATAATATATATACATTCTAATTGTTCTGTCTTTTAAAATAAATACTATCTCTATTTGTACCCTGTCATAAAAAATATACAGCCTCTACATGTACTCTGTTTAAAAATATTTATATCCTGTATTTCTACACTGTTATAAAATCATACACCCTCAATTTGTACTCTGTTATTAAAAATATACTTCCTCTATATATACTCTGTTTTACAATAAAGAAAAACTCTGTTTCTACTCTGTTATAAAAAATATTCACATTCACTTTGTACTCTGTTATAAAAAATATATACCCTCTGGGTGTACTCTGTTTTAAAATAAATACTACCTCTAATTTTACTTTGTTATAATAAATATGCATAATATATATATACTCTGTTTTGAAAAAAATACACCCATTATATCTACACGGCTATAAAAATTTAACACCCTCAAACTGTAGTCCGTTATAAAGAATATACTATCTCAACCTTTACTCTGTTTTAAAATAAATACAACCTCTGTTTCTACTCTGTAATAAAAATATTAACCCTCATTAAGTACTCTGTTTTAAAATATATATACACTCTAGTTATACTCTCTTTTAAAATAAATACTATCTCCATTTTTACTCTGTTATAAAAAATATACACCTTCTACATGTACTCTGTTTTAAAATAAATACACCCTCTATTTCTACACTGTTATAAAAATTATGCAATCTCAATTTTTATTCTGTCATAAAAAATATACTCCCTCTACATGTGCTTTGTTTTACAATAAACACCACCTCTGTTTCTACTCTGTTATAAAAAATATTCACCCTCACTTTGTGCTCTGTTATAAGAAATATTTGACCTCTGGGTGTACTCTGTTTTAAAATAAATATTACCACTATTTGTACTCTGTTATAAAAAATATACACCCTATAAATGTACTCTGTTTTAAAACAAATACACCACATATTTCTACACTGCTATAAAAATTTTGCACCCTCAATTTGTTCACTTTTATAAAAATATACTCCCTCAACCTGTACTCTGTTTCAAAATAATCACAACATCTGTTTCTACTCTGTTATAAAAATATTCTCCCTCACATTGTACTCTGTTTTAAATAATATATACTCCCCTGGGTTTACACTGTTTTAAAATAAATAATACTTCTATTTGTACTCTGTTATAAAAAATATGAACAAAATATATGTACTCTGTTTTAAAACAAATACACCCCTATTTCTACACTGCTATAAAAATTTTACACCCTCAATTTGTACTCTGTAATAAAAATATACTCCCTCTACCTGTACTCTGTTTTAAAATGACTACTACCTCTGTTCCTACTCTGTAATAAAAAGTCTTCACCATCACTTAGTACTCTGTTTTAAAATATATAAACAATCCTGTTGTACTATCTTTTAAAATAAATACTATCTCTATATGTACTCTGTTATAAAAAATATACACCCTCTACATGTACTCTGTTTTAGAATAAATGCACCTACTATTTCTACACGGTTATAAAAATTATACACCCTCAATTTGTACTCTGTTATAAAAATATTCTCCCTCCACCAGTACTCTGTTTTACAATAAACACAACTTCTGTTTCTACTCAGGTATAAAAATATTCACACTCACATTGTACTCTGTTATCAAAAATATATACCCTCTGGGTGTACTCTGTTCTAAAAAAAAATACTACCTCTATTTGTACTCTGTTATACAAAATACATTCCCTCTAACTGTGCGCTGTTTTACAATAAACACAACCTCTGTTTCTACACTGTTATTAAAAATATTCACCCTCAGTTTGTACTCAGTTATAAAAAATGTATAACCTCTGTGTGTACTCGGTTTTAAAACAAATACAACCTCTATTTGTAGTCTGTTATAAAAATATACACTCTAAATGTGTAACCTGCTTAAAAACAAATGCAACCCCCTGTTTATACACTGCTATAAAAATTATACACCCCTCAATTTGTACACTATTATTAAAAATATAATCCCTCTACCTGTATTCTGTTTTAAAATAAATACAACCTCTGTTTGTACTCTGTAATAAAAAATATTCACCCTCTTTTATTACTCTATTTTAAAATATATATACCCTCAAGCTGTACTCTCTTTTAAAATAAATATGATCCCTAATTTCACTATTTTAAAAAATACACACCCTCTACATGTACTGTTTTAAAATAAATGCACCCTCTATTTCTACACTGTTATAAAAATTATACACCCTCAATTTGTACCCTGTTATATAAAATATACTCCCTCTTCCTGTACACTCTTTTACAATAAACACAACGTGTGTTTCTACCCCGTTAAAAAAAATATTCACCCTCATTTTGTACTCTGTTATAAAAAATATATACCCTCTGGGTTTAGTTTTTTTTTAAATAAATACTACCTCTATTTGTACTCTGTTATAAAAAATTTACACCCTATACATGTACTCTGTTTCAAAACAAATACACGCCCTATTTCTACAATGCTATAAAAATTATACACCCTCAATTTGTACTCTGTTATAAAAAATATACTCCCTCAACCTATTCTCTGTTTTAAAATAAATACAACCACTCTTTCTACTCTGTCATAAAAAATATTGAAGCACATTTAGTACTCTGTTTTAAAATATATATACCCTCTATTTGATCTCTCTTTTAAAATAAATACTATCACTATTTTTATTAGGTTATAAAAATATACACCCTCTACATGTACTCTGTTTTAAAATAAATACACCCTCAACTTCTTCACTGTTATAAAAGTTATACACCCTCAATTTGTACTCTGTTGTAAAAAATATACTTCCTCTATCTGTACTCTGTATTGCAAGAAGCAACCTCTTTTTCTACTCTGTTATAAAAAATATTCATCCTCACTTTGCACTCTGTTATAAAAAATGTATACTCTCTCGGTATACTCTGTTTTAAAATACATTCTATTTCTATTTATACTCTGTTCACGAACAATTTATACTCTGTTATAAAAAATACACTCTCTCTGCCTGTACTCTGTTTTACTTTAAATACAACCTCTGTTTCTACACTGTAATAAAAAATATTCACACTCATTTAGTACTCTGTTTTAAAATATTTATACCCTCTAGTTTTATCCTCTTTTAAAATAAATACTATCCCTATTTGTACTCTGTTAAATAAAATATACACCCTCTACAGGTACTATGATTTAAAATAAATACACAATCTATTTCTACACTATTATGAAAATTATTCAATTTCAAATTGTTCTCTGTTATAAAAATTATACTCCCTCTACCTGTACTCTATTTTAAAATAAATACAACCTCTGTTTCTACTCTGTATTAAAAAATATTCTCCCTCATTTAATACTCTGTTTTAAAATATATATACCCTCTAGTTGTACTCTCTTTTAAAATAAATACTCTCTCTATATGTACTCTGTTAAATAAATATACACCCTCTACATGTACTCTGTTTTAAAATAAATAGACCCTCTATTTCTATGCTGTTATTCAAATTATACAATCTCAATTTGTACTCTGTTATAAAAAATATACTCCCTCTACCTGTACAGTGTTTTGCAATAAACACAACCTCTGTTATAAAAAATATTCACCCTCACTTTGTACTCTGATATAAAAAATATATACCCTCTGGGTGTACTCTGTTTTAAAATAAATATTACCTCTATTTGTTCTCTGTTATAAATAATATACACCCAATATATGTACTCTGTTTAAAAACAAATACACCACCTATTTCTACACAGCTATAAAAATTATACACCCTCAATTTGTACTCTGTTATAAAAAATATACTCCCTCTACCTGTACTCTGTTGTAAAATAAATACAACCTCTGTTTCTACTTTGTAATAAAAAATATTCACCCTCATTAATACTCTGTTTAATATATATATACCCTCTATTTGAACTCTCTTTTAAAATAAATACTCTCTCTATTTTTACTCTGTTATAAAAAATATACACTCTCTACATACACTCTGTTTTAAAATTAATGCACCCCTCTATTTCTACACTGTTATAAAAAATATACACCCTCAATTTGTACACTGTTTTAAAAAATAGACTCCATTTACCTGTAGTCTGTTTTAAAATAAACACAGCCTCTGTTTCTGCTCTGTTATAGAAAATATTCACCCTTTGTGTGTACTCTGTTTTAAAATAAATACTACTTCTGTTTGTATTCTGTTATAAAAAATGTACACTCTATATATGTACTCTGTTTTAAAACAAATTCACTCCCTATTTCTACAATGCTATAATAATTATACACAATAATTTGTACTCTGTTATAAAAAATACATACCCTGGGTATGTACTCTGTTTTAAAATAAATACTACCTCTATTTATACTCTGTTATAAAAAATATACACCCTGTACATGTACACGGTTTTACTACAAATACACCCGTTATTTCTACATTGGTATAAAAATTATGCACCCTCAATTTGTACTCTGTTATAAAAAATATTCTCCCTCTACCTGTAGTCTCTTTTAATTTAAATATAACCTCTGTTTCTACCTTGTAATAAAAATATTCACCCTCATTTAGTACTCTGTTTTAAAATATATATACCCTCTAGTTGTACTCCCTTTAAAATAAATACTATATCTATTTGAACTCTAGTATAAAAAATATACACCCTCTACATGTTCTCTGTTTTAAACTAAATAAACCCTCTATTTCTACACTGTTTTAAAATTTATCAACCTCAATTTGTTCTCTCTTCTAAAAAATATAATCTCTCTCCCCTGTACTCTGTTTTACAATAAACACAACCTCTGTTTCTACTCCGTTATAAAAAAAAATATTCACCCTCACTTTGTACTCTGTTATGAAAAATATATACCCTCTGGGTGTACTCTGTTTTAAAGTAAATACTGCCTCTATTTTTACTCTGTTATAAAAAATATACACAAAATACATGTACTCTGTTTTAAAACAAATACACCCCATATTTCCACACTGCTATAAAAATTATACACCCTCAATTTGTACTCTGTTATAAAAAATATACTCCCTCAACCTGTACTGTGTTTTAAAATAAATACAACCTCTGTTTCTACTCTGTAATAAAAAATATTCACCCCTCATTTAGTACTTTATTTTAAAATGCATATACCCTATAGTTGTGCTATCTTTTAAAATAAATACTATCTCTGTTTGTACTCAGTTACAAAAAATATACACCCTCGACATATACACTGTTTAAAAATAAATACACCCTCTATTTCTACACTGTTTTCAAGATTATACACTCTCAATTTGTACTCTGATATTGAAAATATACTCCTTCTACCTGTACTCTGTTTTACAATAAACACAACCACAGTTTCTACTCTGTTATAAAAAATATTCACCCTCACTTCGTACTCTGTTATAAAAAATATATACCCTCCGGGGTGTACTCTGTTTTAAAATAAATAATAACTCTATTTGTACTCTGTTATAAAAAATATACAAATTAAATATGTACCCTGCTTAAAAACAAATACGCCCAGTGTTTCTACACTGCTATAAAAATTATACACCCTCAATTTGTACTCCGTTATACAAAATATACTCCGTCTAACACAACTCTGTTTTAAAATAAATACAACCTCTGTTTCTACCCTGTTATGAAAAATATTCACCATCACTTTATACTCTGTTATAAAAATTATGTAACCTCTATTTTAATCTGTTTTAAAATAATTGCTACGACTATCTGTTCTCCGTAATAAAAATATAAACCCTCAATTTGAACTGTGTTATAATAAATATACACCCTATGCATGTACTCTTTTTTAAAATAAATACACCATCTATTTCTACTATGTTATAAATAATATACACCCTCAATATGTACTCTGTTATGAAATGTGTACTCCCTTTACATGTACTCTGTTTTAACATAAATACAACCTCTATTTCTACTCTGTTATGAAAATGTTCACCCTCATTTATATATACCGCCTAGGTGTACTCTCTTTTAAAATAAATAGCATCTCTATTTGTACTCTGTTATAAAACATATACACCCTCTACATGTACTCACTTTTAAAATAAATACACCCTCTATTTCTACACTGTTATAAAAGATATACACCCTCAATTTGTACTCTGTATTAAAAAATATATTCCCTCTACCTGTACTCTGTTTTAAAATAAATACAACCTCTGTTTCTACACTGTTACCAAAAATATACACCCTCAATTTGTACTGTCTTATAAGAAATATACACTCTCCACTTGTTCTCTGTTTTAAAATAAATACATCCAGTATTTCTTCTCTGTTATAAAAAATTTACACCCTCAATTTGTACTCTTTTATGAAAAGTATACTCCTTTTTCATGTACTTTGTTTTAACATAAATACAACCTCTATTTCTACTCTGTTATGAAAATATTCACCCTCATTTAGTACTCTGTTTTAATATATATATATACCGTCTAGGTGTACTCTCTTTTAGAATAACTACTATCTCTAATTGTCCTCTGTTATAAAAAACATACACCCCTCAATTTTTACTGTTATAAAAAATACACACCCCAGACTTCTACTCTGTTTTAAATAATATACACAAACAATTTTTACTCTGTTACAAAAAATATACACCCTCTACATATACTCTGTTTTAAAATAAATACACCCTCTATTTCTACATTGGTGTAAAAAATATAAATCCTCAAATTTTACTCTGGTATAAAATATATACTCCCTCTGCATGTACTCTGTTTTTACATAAAAACAACCTCTATATCTACTCGGTTATAAAAAATACACACCCTCACTTTATACACTGTTATATAAAATATATACACTCTACCTGTACTCTGTTTTAAAATAAATACTACCTCTATTTGTAATCTGTTATAAAAAATATACACCCTCTACATGTACTCTGTTTTAAAATATATACACAATCTATTTCTACACTGTTATAAAATATATACACCCTCAATTTCTACTCTGTTTTAAAAAATGTACTCCGTCAACCTGTGCTCTCTTTTAAAATAAATACAACCTCTGTTTCTACTCTGTTATAAAAAATTTTCACACTCACTTTGTACTCTGTCACGAAAATATATACCCTCGGGTGTACTCTGTTTAAAATAAATACTACCTCTATTTGTACTGTGTTATAAAAAGTATACACCCTCAATTTGTACTGTGTTATAAAAAATATACACCCTCTGAATATACTCTTTTTTAAAATAAATACACCCTCTATTTCTACACTGTTATAAAAAATATGCACCCTTAATTTGTACTCTGATATAAAAAATACATTCCCTTTACATGTACTGTGTTTTAAAATAAATACATGCTCTATTTCTACTCTGTTATAAAAAACATTCACTCTCAATTTGTACTCTGTTATACATAATAGATACATTCTAGGTATACTCTGTTTTAAAACAAATACTACCACTATTTGCACTCTGTCATAAAAAATATACAACCTCAATTTTACTGTGTTATAAAATATATATACCCTCTAGGTGTACTCTCTTTTAAAATAAATACTATCTCTATTTGTACAATTTTATAAAAATCATACACCATCAATTTTTACTACGTTATAAAAGATACACACCTTAGACTTGTTCTCTGTTTTAAATAAAATACACAACCAATTTTTACTGTGTTATGAAGAATATGCACCCTATAAATGTACTCTGTTACACAATAAATACACCATCTAATTCTACTCTGTTATAAAAAATATATATCCTCAATTTGTACTCTCTTATAAAAAATAAACTCCCTCTACATGTACTCTGTTTTAAAATAAAAACAACCTCTGTATCTACTCGGTTATAAAACATATACACCCTCACTTTATACACTGCTATAAAAATTGTATACACTCTTCGGATACTCTGTTTTGAAATAAATACTACCACTATTTGTATTCTGTTATAAAAAATATACACCATCTACATGTGCTCTGTTTTAAAATAAATACACCCTCTAATTTTTGACTGTTATAAAAAATATACACCCTCAATTTGTACTCTGTTATAAAAAATATACTCCCTCTACCTGTAGTCTGTTTTAAAATAAATACAACCTCTGTTTCTACTCTGTTACAAAAAATGTACACCCCTCAATTTCTACTTTGTTATAAAAAATATACACCCTCCGCATGTACTCTTTATTAAACTAAATACACCCTCTATTTCTACTCTGTTATAAGAAATATACACCATCAATTTATACTCTGTTATAAAATATAAACTCCCTTTACATATACTCCGTTTTAAAATAAATACATCCTCTATTTCTTCTCTGTTATACAAAATATTCACCGTCTTTTAGTACTCTGTTTTAAAATATAGATACCCTCTAGGTGTACTATGTTTAAAAATAAGTACTATCTGTGTTTGTACTCTGTTATAAAAAAACATACACCCTCAAATTTTACTATGTCATAAAAAATATGCACCCTAGGCATGTACTGTGTTTCAAATAATATGCACAACCAATTTGTACTCTGTTATAAAATATATACAACCTCTAAATATACTCTGCTTTAAAATAAACACACCCTCTAATTCTACACTGTTATAAAAAAAATTCATCCTCAAATTCTACTCTGCTATAAAAAAATATACTCCGTCATGAAGTCCTTGCCTAAAATGCAATTAAAAAACAAATAAAAAAATAAAAAAAATATATACTCCGTCTTCATGTTCGCTGTTTTAAGATAAATACACCCTCTATATCTACTCGGTTATAAAAATATATACCCACACTCTATAAACTGTTATAAAAATTGCATACACTCTACGTGTACTCTGTTTTAAAATAATTACTATACCTATTTTTACTGTGTTATGAAAAATATACACCCTCTACATGTACTCTGTTTGAAAATAAATACAAACTCTCTTTCTACATTGTTATAAAAAATAGACATCCTCAATATGTACTCTGTTGTAAAAAACGTACTCCCTCTACCTGTACTCGGTTTTAAAATAAACACAACCTCGGTTTCTACTCTGATATAAGAAATATTCACCCTCAGTTTGTACTCTGTTAAAAAAAATATATATACCCTCTATATGAAACCTGCTTTAAAAGAAATACTGCCTCTATTTCTACTATGTTATAAAAAATGTGCATCCTCAATTTCTACTGTAATAGAAAACATATACCCACTCTGCTTGTACTCTTTTTTAAATAAACACATCCCCATTTCTACTCTAATATAAAAAATATACATCCTCAATATGTACTCTGTTATGAAAAATATACTCCTTTTACATGTACTCTGTTTTAAAATAAATACAACCTCTATTTCTACTCTGTTACAAAAAATATACAAACTCAATTTGTACTCTGTTTTGAATAATATACTCTTTTAACATGTACTCTGTTTTAACATAAATACAACCTCGATTTCTACTCCGTTATAAAAAACATACACCCTAGAGTTTTACTAAGTTATAAAAATTATACACCCTAGACGTGTACTCTGTTTCAAATAATATACACAACCAATTTGTACTGTTATAAAATATATACATCCTCTAAATGTACTCTGTTTTAAAATAAATACACTCTCTATTTCTACACTGTTTCAAAAAATATACACCCACATATTATACACTGTTATAAAAAATAAATACTCTCTACGTGTACTCTGTTTGAAAATAAATACAGACACTTTACAAAAGAAGACATACATGAAGCCAACAAACATATGAAAAAATGCTCATCATCACTGGTCATTAGAGAAATGCAAATCAAAACTACATTGAGATACCATCTCACGCCAGTTAGAATGGCGATCATTAAAAAATCTGGAGACAACAGATGCTGGAGAGGATGTGGAGAAATAGGAACGCTTTTACACTGTTGGTGGGAGTGTAAATTAGTTCAACCATTGTGGAAGACGGTGTGGCGATTCCTCAAGGACCTAGAAATAGAAATTCCATTTGATCCAGCAATCCCATTACTGGGTATATATCCAAAAGACTATAAATCGTTCTACTATAAGGACACATGCACACGAATGTTCATTGCAGCACAGTTTACAATAGCAAAGACCTGGAACCAACCCAAATGCCCATCGATGATAGACTGGACAGGGAAAATGTGGCACATATACACCATGGAATATTATGCAGCCATCAAAAACGATGAGTTCGTGTCCTTTGTAGGGACATGGATGAACCTGGAAACCATCATTCTCAGCAAACTGACACAAGAACAGAAAATCAAACACCGCATGTTCTCACTCATAGGCGGGGTGTGGAACAATGGGAACACATGGACACAGGGAGGGGAGTATCACACACTAAGGGTCTGTTGGGGGGAAAAGGGGGAGGGATAGTGGGGGGTGGGGGGAGTTGGGGAGGGATAGCATGGGGGAGAACTGCCAGATATAGGTGATGGGGGAGGAAGGCAGCAAATCACACTGCCATGTGTGTACCTATGCAACAATCTTCCATGTTCTTCACATGTACCCCCAAACCTAAAATGCAATAAAAAAAATAAATAAAGGAAAAAAAAAAAGAAAATAAATACCATCTCTATTTGTACTCTGTTATAGAACATATACACCCTCTACATGTACTCACTTTTAAATAAATACACCGTCTATTTCTACACTGTTATAAAAAATATACACCCTCAATTTGTACTCTGTAATAAAAAATATACTCCCTCTACCTGTACTCTGTTTTAAAATAAGTACAACCTCTGTTTCTACTCTGTTACAAAAAATATACACCCCTCAATTTGTACTCTGTTATAAAAAATATACTCCCGCTACCTGTACTCTGTTTTAAAATAAATACAACCTCTGTTTCTAGCCTGTTATGAAAAATATTCACCATCACTTTATACTCTGTTATAAAAATTATATAACCTCTAGTTGTAATCTGTTTTAAAATAATTACTATGACTATCTGTTCTCCGTTATAAAAAGTATACACCCTCAATTTGTACTGTGTTATAAAAAATATACACCCTATGCAGGTACTCTTTTTTTAAAATAAATACACCATCTATTTCTACTCTGTTATAAATAATATACACCCTCAATTTGTACTCTGTTATGAAAAGTGTACTCCCTTTACATGTACTCGGTTTTAACATAAATAGAACCTCTATTTCTACTCTGTTATGAGAAATATTCACCCTCATTTAGTACTCTGTTTTAAAATATATATACCCTCTAGGTGTACCCTCTTTTAAAATAAATACTTCTCTATTTGTACTCTGTCATAAAAAATATACACACTCTACATGTACTCACTTTTAAAATATATACACCCTCTATTTCTACACTGTTATAAAAGATATACACCTTCAATTTGTACTCTGTAATAAAAAATATATTTCTTCTACCTTTACTCTGTTTTAAAATAAATACAACCTCTGTTTCTACACTGTTACCAAAAATATACACCCTCTACTTGTACTGTCTTATAAGAAATATACACCTTCCACTTGTTCTCTGTTTTTAAATAAATACATCCACTATTTCTACTCTGTTATAAAAAATATACACCCTCAATTTGTACTATGTTATGAAAAATATACTCCTTTTTCATGTACTCTGTTTTAACATAAATACAACCTCTATTTCTACTCTGTTATGAAAATATTCACCCTCATTTAGTACTCTGTTTTAATATATATATATATACCGTCTAGGTGTACTCTCTTTAAGAATAAATACTATCTCTATTTGTCCTCTGTTATAAAAACATACACCCTCAATTTTTACTATGTTATAAAAAATATACACCCTTGACTTCTACTCTGTTTTAAATAATTTACACAAACAATTTTTACTCTGTTATTAAAAATATACACCCTCTACATGTACTCTGTTTTAAAATAAATACACCCTCTATTTCTACACTGTTATAAAAAATATACACCGTCAATTTGTACTCTGTTAAGAGAAATGCACTCGCATTACCTCTACTGTGTTTTAAAATAAATACAACCTCTGCTTCTACTCTGTTATGAAAAATATTCACTGTCACTTTGTACTCTGTTGTAAAAAATATATAACCTCCAGATGTACTCTGTTTTAAAATAAATACTACCTCTATTTGTACTATGTTATAAAAAATATACAGACTCGATTGGTATGCTCTTATACGAAATATACACCCTCAGCATGTACTCTGTTTTAAAATAAATACACACTCTATTTTTACCATGTTATAAAATATATATACCCTCTATTTGTACTCTGTTATAAAAATATACTCCCTGTACATGTACTCTGTTTTAAAATAAATACAATGTCTATTTCTACTCTGTTATAAAAGATATTCACCCTCATTTAGTACACTGTTTTAAAATATGTATAACCTCTATGTGTTCTCTGTATTAAAATAAATACTATCTCTATTTGGACTCTGTTATAAAAAACATACACCCAGGGACATGGATGAACCTGGAAACCATCATTCTCAGCAAACTGACACAAGAACAGAAAATCAAACACCGCATGTTCTCACTCATAGGCGGGTGTTGAACAATGGGAACACATGGACACAGGGAGGGGGAGTATCACACCCTGGGGTCTGTTGGGGAAAAGGGGAAGGATAGTGGGGGGGGTGGGGAGTTGGGGGAGGGGATAGCATGGGGAGAGATGCCAGATATAGGTGATGGGGAGGAAGGCAGCAAATCACACTGCCATGTGTGTACCTATGCAACAATCTTCCATGTTCTTCACATGTACCCCCAAACCTAAAATGCAATAAAAAATAAAAATAAAAATAAAACATACACCCTCAAATTTTACTATGTTAAAAAAAATATACACTATACACATGGACTCTGTTTTAAATAAGATACACACCAATTTGTACTTTTTTATAAAAAATGTACACCCTATAAATGTACTCTGTTTTAAAATAAATACACCCTGTATTTCTTCACTGTTATAAAGAATTTAAATCCTCAAATTTTACTCTGGTATAAAATATATACTCCCCTCTGCATGTACTCTGTTTTTACAAAAAAACAACCTCTATATCTACTCGGTTATAAAAATAGAGAGGATGTGGAGAGATAGGAACGCTTTTACACTGTTGGTGGGAGTGTAAATTAGTTCAACCATTGTGGAAGACAGTGTGGCGATTCCTCAAGGACCTAGAAATAGAAATTCCATTTGATCCAGCAATTCCATTACTGCGTATATATCCAAAAGACTATAAATCGTTCTACTATAAGGACACATGCACACGAATGTTCATTGCAGCACAGTTTACAATAGCAAAGACATGGAACCAACCCAAATGCCCATCGATGATAGACTGGACAGGGAAAATGTGGCACATATACACCATGGAATATTATGCAGCCATCAAAAACGATGAGTTCGTGTCCTTTGTAGGGACATGGATGAACCTGGAAACCATCATTCTCAGCAAACTGACACAAGAGACAGAAAATCAAACACCGCATGTTCTCACTCATAGGTGGGTGTTGAACAATGTGAACACATGGACACAGGGAGGGGAGTATCACACACTGGGGTCTGTCGGGGGGAAAGGGGAGGGACAGTGTGGGGGTGGGGGAGTTGGGGGAGGGATAGCATGGGGAGAAATGCCAGATATAGGTGATGGGGGAGGAAGGCAGCAAATCACACTGCCATGTGTGTACCTATGCAACAATCTTCCATGTTCTTCACACGTACCCCCAAACCTAAAATGCAATAAATAAATAAATAAATAAAACAAAAAAATACACACCCTCACTTCATACACTGTTATAAAATATATATACACTCTACCTGTTCTCTGTTTTAAAATAAATACAACCTCTATTTGTAATCTGTCTTAAAAAATATACACCCTCTACACGTACTCTGTTTTAAAATAAATACACAATCTATCTCTACATTGTTATAAAATATATACACCCTCAATTTCTACTCTGTTATAAAAAATATACTCCATCAACCTGTGCTCTCTTTTAAAATACATACAACCTCTGTTTCTACTCTGTTATAAAAAATTTTCACACTCACTTTGTACTCTTTCACGAAAAATATATACCCTCTAGGGTGTACTCTGTTTAAAATAAATACTACCTCTATTTGTACTGTGTTATAAAAAGTATACACCCTCAATTTGTACTGTGTTATATAAAATATACACCCTCTGAATGTACTCTTTTTTTAAAATAAATACAACCTCTATTTCTACACTATTATAAAACATATGCACCCTTAATTTGTACTCTGATATAAAAAATACATTCTGTTTACATGTAATGTGTTTTATAATAAATACATGCTCTATTTCTACTCTGTTATAAAAAATATTCACCCTCAATTTGTACTCTGTTATAAATAATAGATACACTCTAGGTGTACTCTGTTTTAAAATAAATACTACCACAATTTGTACTCTGTTATAAAAAATATACAACCTCAATTTTGCTGTGTTATAAAATATATATACCCTCTAGGTGTACTCTCTTTTAAAATAAATACTATCTCTATTTGTACAATGTTATAAAAATCATACACCCTTAATTTTTACTATGTTATACAAAATATACACCTTAGACTTGTTCTCTGTTTTAAATAAAATACACAACCAATTTTTACTGTGTTATGAAAAATATGCACCCTATAAATGTACTCTGTTTCACAATAAATACACCATCTAATTCTACTCTGTTATAAAAATATATATCCTCAATTTGTACTCTCTTATAAAAAATAAACTCCCTCTACATGTACTCTGTTTTAAAATAAAAACAACCTCTGTATCTACTCGGTTATAAAAAATATACACCCTCACTTTATACACTGTTATAAATATTGTATACACTCTTCGTGTACTCTGTTTTGAAATAAATACTACCTCTATTTGTACTCTGTTATAAAAAATATACGCCATCTACATGTACTCTGTTTTAAAATAAATACACCCTCTAATTTTTGACTCTTATAAAAAATATACAACCTCAATTTGTACTTGTTATAAAAAATATACTCCCCTCTACCTGTACTCTGTTTTAAAATAAATACAACCTCTGTTTCTACTCTGTTACAAAAAATGTACACCCTCAATTTCTACTTTGTTATAAAAAATATACACCCTTCGCATGTACTCTTTATTAAACTAAATACACCCTCTATTTCTACTCTGTTATAAGAAATATACACCGTCAATTTATACTCTGTTATAAAATATACACTCCCTTTACATGTACTCCGTTTTAAAATAAATACATCCTCTATTTCTACTCTGTTAGAAAAAATATTCACCGTCTTTTAGTACTCTGTTTTAAAATATAGATAGCCTCTAGGTGTACTATGTTTTAAAATAAGTACTATCTGTATTTGTACTCTGTTATAAAAAACATACACCCTCAAATTTTACTATGCTATAAAAAATATACACCCTAGGCATGTACTGTGTTTCAAATAATATGCACAACCAATTTGTACTTGTTATAAAATATATACACCCTCTAAATGTACTCTGTTTTAAAATAAATACACCCTCTAATTCTACACTGTTATAAAAAATTCATCCTCAAATAGTACTCTGCTATAAAAAATGTACTCCGTCTTCATGTACTCTGTTTTAAAATAAATACACCCTCTATATCTACTCGGTTATAAAAATATACACCCTCACTTTATAAACTGTTATAAAAATTGCATACACTCTACATATACTCTGTTTTAAAATAATTACTATCCCTATTTTTACTGTGTTATGATAAATATACACCCTCTACATGTACTCTGTTTGAAAATAAATACAAACTCTATTTCTACATTGCTATAAAATATATACACCCTCATTATGTACTCTCTTGTAAAAAACGTACTCCCTCTACCTGTACTCGGTTTTAAAATAAATACAACCTCGTTTTCTACTCTGATATAAGAAATATTCACCCTCAGTTTGTACTCTGTTAAAAAAATATATACACCCTCTATATGAAACCTGTTTTAAAATAAATACTGACTCCATTTTTACTATGTTATAAAAAATATGCATCCTCAATTTCTACTGTGTTAGAAAACATACACACTCTGCTTGTACTCTTTTTTAAAATAAATACATCCCTATTTCTACTCTGTTATAAAAAATATACACCCTCAATTTGTACTCAGTTATGAAAAATATACTCCTTTTACATGTACTCTGTTTTAAAATAAATACAACCTCTATTTCTACTTGTTATAAAAAATATACAAACTCAATTTGTACTCTGTTTTGAAAAATATATTCTTTTAACATGTACTCTGTTTTAACATAAATACAACCTCGATTTCTACTATGTTATAAAAAACATACACCCTCAAGTTTTAGTATGTTATAAAAATTATACATCCTAGACGTGTACTCTGTTTCAAATAATATACACAACCAATTTGTACTCTGTTATATAATATATACATCCTCTAAATGTACTCTGTTTTAAAATAAATACACTCTCTATTTCTACACTGTTTCAAAATATATATATCATCAATTTGTACTCTGTAATAAAAAATATACTCCCTCTACCTGTATTCTGTTTTAAAATAAATACAACCTCTGTTTCTACTCTGTTAAAAAAAATACACCCTCAATTTGTACTCTGTTATAAAAAATATATTCCCGCTCCCTGTACTCTGTTTTAAAAAAAATACACCCTCTATTTCTACACTGCAAAAAAATATATACACCCTCAATTTGTCCTCTGTTAAGAGAAATGCACTCGCACTACCTCTACTCTGTTTTAAAATAAATACAACCTCTGCTTCTACTCTGTTATTAGAAATATTCACTGTCACTTTGTACTCTGTTGTAAAAAATATATAACCTCCAGATGTACTCTGTTTTAAAATAAATACTACCTCTATTTGTACTATGTTATAAAAAATATACAGACTCGATTGGTATGCTCTTATACGAAATATACACCCTCAGCATGTACTCTGTTTTAAAATAAATACACACTCTATTTTTACCATGTTATAAAATATATACACCCTCTATTTGTACTCTGTTATAAAAATATACTCCCTGTACATGTACTCTGTTTTAAAATAAATACAATGTCTATTTCTACTCTGTTATAAAAGATATTCACCCTCATTTAGTACACTGTTTTAAAATATGTATACCCTCTATGTGCACTCTGTATTAAAATAAATACTATCTCTATTTGGACTCTGTTAAAAAAAAAACATACATCCCCAAATTTTACTACGTTTTAAAAAATATGCACAATACACATGGACTCTGTTTTAAGTAAGATACACAACCAATTTGTACTTTGCTATAAAAAATGTACACCCTGTAAGTGTACTCTGTTTCAAAATAAATACACCCTCTATTTCTACACTGTTATAAAAAATATAAATCCTCAAATTTTACTCTGGTATAAATATATACTCCCTCTGCATGTACTCTGTTTTTACATAAAAACAACCTCTATATCTACTCAGTTATAAAAAATACACACCCTCACTTTATACACTGTTATATAAAATATATACACTCTACCTGTACTCTGTTTTAAAATAAATACTACCTCTATTTGTAATCTGTTATAAAAAATATACACCCTCTACATGTACTCTGTTTTAAAATATATACACAATCTATTTCTACACTGTTATAAAATATATACACCCTCAATTTCTACTCTGTTATAAAAAATGTACTCCGTCAACCTGTGCTCTCTCTTAAAATAAATACAACCTATGTTTCTACACTGTTATAAAAAATTTTCACACTCACTTTGTACTCTGTCACGAAAAATATATACCCTCTAGGTGTACTCTGTTTAAAATAAATACTACCTCTATTTGTACTCTGTTTTGAAAAATATACACCCTCAATTTGTACTGTTATGAAAAATATACACCCTCTGAATGTACTCTTTTTTAAAATAAATACATCCTCTATTTCTACACTGTTATAAAAAACATGCAGCCTTAATTTGTACTCTGATATAAAAAATACATTCCCTTTACATGTACTGTGTTTTAAAATAAATACATGCTCTGTTTCCACTCTGTTATAAAAAATATTCACCCTCAATTTGTACTCTGTTATAAATAATAGATACACTCTAGGTGTACTCTGTTTTAAAATAAATACTACCACCATTTGTACTCTGTTATAAAAAATATACAAACTCAACTTGTACTCTGTTTTGAAAAATATACTCTTTTAACATGTACTCTGTTTTAACATAAATACAGCCTTTATATCTACTCTGTTATAAAAAACATACACCCTCAAGTTTTACTGTTATAAAAATTATACACCCTAGACGTGTACTCTGTTTCAAATAATATACACAAAAAATTTGTACTATTATAAAATATATACATCCTCTAAATGTACTCTGTTTAACAAAATACACTCTGTATTTCTACAGTTTCAAAAAATATACACCCACATATTATACACTGTTATAAAAAATAAATACTCTCTACGTGTACTCTGTTTAAAAATGAATACCATCTCTATTTCTGCTCTGTTATAAAACATATACACCCTCTACATGTACTCACTTTTTAAATAAATACACCCTTTATTTCTACACTGTTGTAAAAAATATACACCCTCAAATTGTACTCTTTAATAAAAAATGTACTCCCTCGACCTGTACTCTGTTTTAAAATAAATACAACCTCTGTTTCTACCCTGTTATGAAAATATTCACCATCACTTTATACTCTGTTATAAAAATTATATTACCTCTAGGTGTAATCTGTTTTAAAATAATGACTACGACTATCCATTCTCCGTTATAAAAAATATACACCTTCAATTTTACTGTGTTATAAAAAATATACACCCTACGCATGTAATGTTTTTTTAAAATAAATACACCATCTATTTCTACACTCTTATAAATAATATACACCCTGAATTTGTACTCTGTTATGAAAAGTGTATTCCCTTTATATGTACTCTCTTTTTAACATAAATAGAATCTCTATTTCTACTCTATTATGGGAAATATTCACCCTCATTTAGTACTCTGTTTTAAAATATATATACCCTCTAGGTGTACTCTCTTTTAAAATTAATACTATCTCAATTTGTACTCTGTCATAAAAATATACACCCTCTACATGTACTCACTTTTAAAATAAATACACCCTCTATTTCTACACTGTTATAAAAGATATACACCCTCAATTTCTACTCTGTTATAAAAAATATATTCCCTCTACCTGTACTCTGTTTTAAAATAAATACAACCTCTGTTTCTACTCTGTTACCAAAAATATACACCCTCAATTTGTACTGTCTTATAAGAAATATACACCCTCCACTTGTTCTCTGTTTTAAAATAAATACACCCCACTATTTCTACTCCGTTATAAAAAATATACATCCTCAATTTGTACTGTGTTATAAAAATATACACCCTCTGAATGTACTCATTTTTAAAATAAATACACCCTCTCTTTCTACACTGTTATAAAAAACATGCACCCTTTAATTTGTATTCTGATATAAAAAATACATTCCCTTTACATGTATTGTGTTTTAAAATAAATACATGCTCTAATTCAACTCTGTTATAAAAACTCGGTTATAAATTTGTACTCTGTTCTAAATAATAGATACAGTCTACGTGTACTCTGTTTTAAAATAAATGCTACCACTATTTGTACTCTGTTATAAAAAATATACAAAATCAATTTTCCTGTGTTGTAAAATATATATACCCTCTAGGTGTACTCTCTTTTAAAATAAACACTATCTCTATTTGTACAGTGTTATAAAAATCATACACCCTCAATTGTTACTACGTTATAAAAAATATACACCTTAGACTTGTTCTCTGTTTTAAATAAAATACACAACCAATTTTTACTGTGTTATAAACATATGCACCCTATAAATGTACTCTGTTTTACAATAAATACACCATCCAATTCTACTCTGTTATAAAAAATATATATCCTCAATTTGTACTCTGTTATAAAATATAAACTCCCTCTACATGTACTCTGTTTTAAAATAAAAACAACCTCTATATCTACTCGGTTATAAAAAATATACACCCTCACTTTATACACTGCTATAAAAATTATATACACTCTTCGTGTACTCTGTTTTGAAATAAATACTACCTCTATTTGTACTCTGTTATAAAAATTGTACACCATCTACATGTACTCTCTTTTAAAATAAATACACCCTCTAATTTAAACTGTTATAAAAATATACACCCTCAATTTGTACTCTGTTATAAAAAATATACTCCCTCTACCTGTAGTCTGTTTTAAAATAAATACAACCTCTGTTTCTACTCTCTTGCAAAAAATGTACACCCTCAATTTCTGCTTTGTTATAAAAAATATACACCCTCCGCATGTACTCTTTATTAAGCTAAACACACCCTCTATTTCTACTCTAAGAAATATACACCGTCAATTTATACTCTGTTATAAAATATACACTCCCTTTACATGTACTCCGTTTTAAAATAAATACATCCTCTATTTCTGCTCTTTTAAAAAAATGTTCACCATCTTTAATACTGTTTTAAAATATAGATACCCTCTAGGTGTACTCTGTTTTAAAAAAAGTACTCTCTGTATTTGTACTCTGTTATAACAAACATACACCCTCGGGAGGTGGATCCAAGATGGCCGATTAGGAGCAGCTGAGGATTGCAGCTCCCAGTGAAAGCGCGGAAGGTGAGTGGACGCCTCATTTCCAGGGCAGATTTTTATTGCCCACAGACCAGGAGATTCCCAGGGGGAGGAGCCCACGGGTCGCAAGCGCGGCTGGTTTGGCCGGCGCAGCAGTTTTTGCCGGCGTG